>JAKELK010000184.1:0-126570 GCA_021525775.1 Lactarius deliciosus
GACAGAGGCAGGCCCGCTTACTGGACACAGGAATTCGGTCATTTCTGTGGCATTCTCGCCAGATGGCCAGCGGATTGTCTCAGGCTCGGCCGATCGAACAATTCGTGTGTGGAACGCCACCACGGGAGAGACAGAGGCTGGCCCGCTTACTGGACACACGCATTCGGTCATTTCTGTGGCATTCTCACCAAACGGTCAGCGGATCGTCTCAGGCTCGGAAGATGGAACAATTCGTGTGTGGAACGCCACCACGGGAGAGACAGAGGCAGGCCCGCTTACTGGACACACGGATTCGGTTTTTTCTGTGGCATTCTCGCCAGACGGCCAGCGGATCGTCTCAGGCTCGTTTGATCGAACAATTCGTGTGTGGAATGCCACTACGGGAGAGACAGTGGCAGGCCCGCTCACTGGACACACGAATTCGGTCTTTTCTGTGGCATTCTCGCCAGATGGCCAGCGGATCGTCTCAGGCTCGCGAGATCAAACAATTCGTGTATGGAACGCCACCACAGGAGAGGCAGAGGCAGGCCCATTCACTGTACACACGTCTTCGGTCATGTCTATAGCATTCTCGCCTGATGGTCAGCGGATCGTCTCTGGCTCGGATGATCGAACAGTTCGTATGTGGAACGCCGCTATGGGAGAGACAGAGCCAGGCCCATCTGTCGGAGACATGGATTCGGTGTCTGCGGCATTCTTGCCGGATGGTCAGTGCATTTTATCGTCAGGACATGGGTCAATTCGTATGTTGAATGCTACGACAGGAAATACGGAAACTATAAGACACGTTGCCATCGATGACCACACCGCGATCAACGAGGAGGGATGGATATGTGGTAGTAAAGGTGAACTCTTAATGTGGATCCCGGAAGTATATAGGGCACATCTTCACCGCCTAGGTGTTATCTGGGTTGCCGGCGCACGTGAAACCCGCCTCGATCTTTCTACTTTCGTACATGGACGGAATTGGACTACTTGTATTAACACGTAGATAAGACCGCTACAGCAGTCCGTGACTTGTCTTTAGGCGGTCTGAAGTGTAATATGATATACTGGATAGGAGCTCAGTGAAGCAGTACCCGACGAATTCAAGGCTCAGCCTGAGTCAGTAACTGCCAAGATGTTGATATGTTGCCATCAGGATAACGCGACATCGAGTTTGTCGAGCGTTCAGTGCACAAAACATCGCCCCCACGTCAACCCACTACAGAAAGGACAATCACAGAAAAGATAAATTGGGTTTTTGGTCACTGCGGTCCAAATCTATGGCCGGGACAGACGCGAAGTTGCGATGAGACGGTGAGTGTGGGAAAGACACGTGAGTTGTAATCGTAGTAATAGTCTCCGGAGGGAAGTCTGCTATTTAACATGCTCGCAATTAATTCATCCAGGCCCCGGCAGTCTCATCGACAAGGGTCACATATCGAGAAGAAAAAAGAGAAGAAAATGACAAGCAAGACGAAAGCAAAGCAAAGAAAAAGAATATTACATGCGTTAGCAGAAACGACACTAGCAGTTGTACATTAGTCGCCTTCCTTTACCATATCTGCAGGCGCCAACAGGCCGACCGTGTTCCCGAATCCAGCAAGACAACACGTCCGCCCGCTCACCAGCGGCCCAACACGCGTAAAAGGTAGCCGCGGCATCTCCCTCACGACCGCAGACCTTGCCGAGAACGCCGAGGCGATCGGCTGGAGCGCCGCAAGCGGCGACGCGCTAATCCGACCCTCGGCGGGGTCGAACGTCCACGCCTCCCACCGCTCCAGCGACGCCGCGTTAAGACCGCAGTCCCGCTGTGTGCGAGGCACAGCGTCTGCTGCCTTGCTCGCATCCGAGTCTGGGCGCCTCCGCAGGCCGACCACCCTCGATCCCGTCACGTCCCATGCCCCACGCTCACACATCGTGTCCACCACCCGGCCGACCACGAGCGAACGCCACCGGGCGGGTATGTGCGGCGCTTCTGTGGGCCCCAACGGTCCGTCCAATTTGCTTTCTGGTACCGCAAGCGTGTCCGACGCCGTGGCGCGACGCAGCGAATCTTCTCGGACGCACGACGCGACGGAACCCCGTGCCCGGATATAGGGAACGATGTGTTGTCCTCTGATATAGACGCATGACGCGAGCGTGAGGGTTGCACAGGAGTCGTCGATGCAGTACTGGAATTCCGTGAGTGAAGCAGAGCGGGGAACCCCATGGGTGGCGCCTCGGGTTGTGGTGGTGAATTGTGAACGCATGTGCAACGTGGAGACGAAGAGGCGGTTGAAGAAGTGATGTCCGGGGAGAGAAATACTCGGAAAAACTGAACAGTAAGTGCGGCGGTGATCGCGAGGGCGAAGCCATCCGGCTGTGGTGCCATGCATGGCTTACATAATTTAGGGCAAAGGGCGGGTTCTCCGAGAGGCGCGATGCAAGAACTGGTCGTGCCGCCCCAAAGGGAGATGACACCTGCTTCTGTCGCCGCACCAATCACGAGCGTACCCATACCGTCCAGCTCTACTGAGCACACGTGAAACCTGGCAACTGTGTCGGTCAGATTACCAGCTTGTAGGCGACAAACGGCGGCTAGGGGTGGTTCCAAGCCAGACACGAGTTCTATGACATCGAGCGAGCCGTCTTCAATAGAGTAAGCTGCTACAAGGCGATTGGTATCCGGAATACGGAGGACACTGGATCAGAGAATATGACGTCCTTGGGGTGGTGATATTAAAACCGGGCTGTCAGGTGTTGCTCCATCCCACTTGAAAATCGCCATTTTCGTACGTCACGAACACAGTCGGCATATGGTCCGGGCGAGTAGGAGAGAATCATGTTGAACCCCCGGAGACCTGGGTATTCACGATGTGGACACCGGTCACAGCCGATGATGCACCGCGCAGCACCCGCTGCGGCCGTCCAACCGTAGGAGTCGATAAGGCCCAAATCGCCACGACCCCGGCTCCAGTACCTGCTGCAAAGAGAGAGCCAGTGTCGTCTAGGGCAAGTGCAGTGATGGCAGCGCTTAAGTTGACGGTCCGGCGCTAAGCACATCCGCGGCACCAAGTGCAATTGGTGCTACGGACCCGTTGGCCCACAGGATGAGCTCGTTCTCGAGACTCACCCCTGCAGCTGTTCGTCCATCCGCACTCACTGCCAGTAGTTCTATGTCTGTTGAATGAGCACGAGGAAGTACGGAGAAGGCGAGAGGCGTCGTTGGTGGGTCCGCGCTCTGTAACGGCAGCGAATCAGCATCGGCGCGGGGGCGCTGTGCTTCGAGACGCTCGGCATCTTTGAGCAGATATAGAAGGAGAGCGTAGAGCGCTGTGACAGTGGTCGCGATGGGAAGTACGACGATACGGGTCATCCGTGTCGTTGTGCGCACGACCCGGGAGTAAGACAATGCCGGGCACCCGCGGTGAAGTTGTTGAGGGCGTGTGGTGGACTGAGCAGCGCCGTCGGGGTGAAATATTAGAAGTGTGGGTGGCCTCGATGCGTAGATGTACAAGTGGGTCTTCTCTCGGGTTTAGCATATGCCAGGTATGCCAAGCAGGATCTCCCGCGCCAGAGAGGAGACCCTGTTTACGTTGTCGAGCAAGAGGTATCGAAGCTGATATCGAGGGGATATGGCGATTCGCAGGGTATGTCACGAAATATAGAGTCCCAGTAGTCGCAAGAAGCTGAGAGAATGAATCAGAATTCGTGAAGGACAAATGATGAGGCGACGTACCAATAACAAATTAATATTCTCAGTCGCACGTCCACGGAGCAGTCCCTGCAACGTTGTCATAAAATCACGGCCCCTCCCATTTGGCCGGGCCATCTGTCTCGGCGCGACAGGCTGGACGGATGGTGTGAAACTTGCATTTTTGCTGTAAGAGCCAGTGTATGTGTGGTTATAGAGCAAAGAAGTACGTGGTGACCCTCAGTAAAAAAGGTTAGTCAGCTGTTGGTCGGTTGTTGGTCGTCGGGTAGTCAATATGACCAAAAAATGTATATTTGCAAGAATTCTGAGTTTTGGTGACTAAGGATTGACTAAGAATAGCTAGGTTGAGGGGCTTTAGGCTCCGTTCGGCCACAATTGAGATTCGAAATTTTGAGAAATTTGAGAATTGATGACAAACACGGCAGTCGGTCCGGTCTGCTAACACGCCCTTTGAACATGCGCTGAGTACAATCATACAGCAGCACTGCTGCCACTGTTGTTCACCTTATTCAAACATAGCTTTCTACACCACTTCCGAATACTGGATGCAACTTTATCACACCTCAAAGCTCTGGTGAAGAATGGGTCTGGAAGCCAAGCTGGGAGCTCATCCAGGGTCATCCAACTTGGCTCCGGTGTCATGATATTACACCCAGAAGTCTGTGTACAGTTGTGTAAATGAACGGGGATGCGGGGGGTGGTAGTGGTGTCTGCTGCTCTTCGTGTGCCAGTGCACGATGTGTGGCCGCAAGCTGGTTTCTCCATGATGTGTTGGTCTCCTCCATGCGTTGGCTATTTCTGAGTCGTGAATGTGTGGTCGCGGGTTTGCGTCTGCGGCTCTTCGACAATTCTTGTGGGTGTCTACCCATGTCCCGATGCCCTATTCAACAGTATGGGAGACAGAGCAGCTAATACCAGATCAGAACACTTGGAAGACTCGGAAATGGATAGTTACATACATTGTTGAGTTTGTTTGCATGTTGCGTTTGTGCCCGAGATGCCCGAGGAGTTCCTTGAAGAGGACGACGTCCGCGCGTTTGGGTCTATGACCCAGGAGCATTATGACGCCTGGAGGCACATCGAGGCAAGTTTCCCATCGACTTAGAGGAATGAGAGCTGGCCGTCACGTGACCTGGCACGTGACCCGCCTAGAGCTGGTCCAGAAGGGTCCGGATGAGCTTGCGCCCGGATCGGAGTGTGATACGTGACTGATGTGACTGCTGACTTGTACGGCCTTTGATTGGACTGTGATATTAGGGTTTGTGGCTGTGTATTAGGGTTGCTGGGCTTGAAAGCTCCAGCCCTAGTAGTATAAGTAGAGGGGCGTTCGCGCATGAACCCCTTAGCTTTGATATCTTGAGGAATACCTTCCCTTTCCTGCGCCTTAGCTCCTTGTCCTGTGTGAACACTCTTCGTCGTCATCAGCTCCCTGCTATAAGTCGTGCACGTCGCCGACTTCTCCTTCATCATACTCGACTTCGCCATTATCGTTCTTTGCCTAGCCTATCTTGGTCACGCCCTGCGTATCGCCCTAGCCGTTGCCTACGGGATACTGAAGACCTTCGACGCTTCTACTCAGCAAACCGGTTCCTAATCCAAGTCGGATTGATACGTCCAGAAGGAACGTAACATTGCACCAATGATAGCCTGCCTTTTCTTCCCTCCTACAATGACTTTCTCATTAAGATGCTTGGTGACTATCTTCCGGTTGGAGGATATCCTAGTGAGGTTGAGGACTGGATGGTCCACACTGCCTCATGGATGGAGCTCTGGTTTACATGCGGAAAGGGCTTGCAGCATATGCCCTGTCCCTTATCTGACTTCTGGACTATAAATAAGAAAAAACAAAGAGAGAAAAGGCATTCAACATGAAATCATCCGCAACGAAAACGAGAGACAAACACTGGGACCTTGCCCCGGACCGACTGCCGTGTTTGTCATCAATTCTCAAATTTCTCAAATTTTCGAATCTCAATTGTGGCCGAACGGAGCCTTACCGAAGTCAAGCAAAGTCAACACTGGTCAACACTGAGTCGTCCGATGTCATTTTTAGTCGTCGAGGGACAAATCTGTAGTCATATTTTGTCAATTTGTCATCTAAATACAATCTTTCTTGGTCTACTCAGGTCGACCAATGGCTACATCAAGTCAATGATGGCTAAATCTGTAGTCAATCTCAGTCATCCTATGTCCGATTTAAGTCGTTCCCAGGTCCGAAAAGTCACATCAAGTCAATCCGTAGTTGGTTGCAGTCGGCCGAAGGTCATTTTTCTAGTCAACTATTGGTCAAACTTAGTTGTCCCACGTACTTTTTATGCATTTCGCAGTCAAATTTTATTCATCTAGTAGTCACGCTAGGTCGAGGAGTATCAAGTCATGTATGTACGTCGGCGAGTCCAAATATTAGAAAAAAAAAACCTCAGAACCAAATACGAGCGAGCAAGCGAGGGTACGTGGGAATCAAGGGCAGTCATAGCCACCTGTGCACAGCGGTGTATTCGATGGGCATACGCTATGGTCATGCAGCAAGTGGCTTTTGTGGCCCTTTTCTCAGCTTGCGCTGGTAACGTGGTAACAGTAGGTCAGAGTTGGATACTGCAGACGATGAGAATCTTACCTTCTTGATAATTTCCTTGATGGTCGCATCGGAAATGTGCATGAGCTCGGGGGACTTGACAATGACATCGATAAGATCTGCCCAGGCTATAGGTAATATTACTGGGCTTAGAACATATGACTTACCGTCCTTCCGCTTCCCCTTCGGGGCGCTGATACGCCAGTGCTCTCCCTGGCCGGTGAAATCGCGCTTTTTACACTTTCTGACAGTACTTTACGCATCCGAACTTGATCGTGCCTGCTCGCGCTTTTGCGCGCTTTCTAAGCGCCGCGTTCCCGCGCTTCGCCGCTTTCCCGCGCTCTATGCGCGCTCGGCTTCCCTCTCATCCCGGACATTTCCCTTCGCGTTTTAGCATTCCCCTTTCCTCTCCTTATATAATGTACCCTCTTTCCTTAGCCTGCACTCCCCAGTATATAGGCCATGTATTTACAACTTTACACCAAAGACTTCTAATAGTAGACTTCTCCCCTCGGACTTTTGAGCTCAGTGAAGCTCTTCCCTTGCGTTCCCCAGCACGCCGCACTCGCGCGCGGCCTTAGCGACTCGAACCAGACGCGTTCCCGACCCCAGCGGCCATCCTTACGAAGTTTCGCGCCGCGCCGAAGCGTGCGCGACCGTTTCCGACCGCCTGCGACCAGCCAATACCGTTCCCCCTCCCGACATCGCCGTGATGAACAGTAAACATGGAGGACATACTCACAGTGACAAAGTAGACTGTGGTGAGATATGTGGGTGTACTGGAAGCAGCAACAGAGTAGTCTTGCAAGTGAAGCAGATGTGGAGTCTGGCACACAACAGATGAGAACTGGTGTTTATACAATAGAGGGAGACATACCTGGCACACAACAGATGAGAACTGGTGTGGTGCCAGAGCGTACATGGTACTCTACTTATACTGCTACAGGAAGTGACGGTAGTAACACAGGTCACAGTAAATA
Source organism: Lactarius deliciosus (assembly GCA_021525775.1). Classification (NCBI taxonomy): domain Eukaryota; kingdom Fungi; phylum Basidiomycota; class Agaricomycetes; order Russulales; family Russulaceae; genus Lactarius; species Lactarius deliciosus. The sequence continues at coordinate 7,235 of JAKELK010000184.1, forward strand.
CAAGGCGCATTGTTCTACAAGGAGACAAAAGGAATGTGCTGTTCTGGAGAACAAGGCGTATAGAACAATAAGGGTCCAGACTATGATATCATAGTGACATCACAATAAAGATAAGGAAACAAAGGGAAGTACAAAGACAATAGTACAAGGACGGTCTAGAGAAGTCCATGATGTCATGTACATGTGATGTCATAGATAAGAGAATACAATAAGTCCGAGATTGTAATGATCATAATGATCTAATCTACATGTCCTGTATATCTAATCTAAAGCAGTCCGTTATCTGCGTGTCCATACAAGCCGCTAAGTGCGCGCGGGTCACTTATCAACATCTCCCCGTGATCAGCAATCTAGGATTTGGCACAAGCCCATGTCAACATTGTGTTGTTGGAGCAGGGTGCGCGCGAGCGACTTGGTAAAGCCGTCTGCAACCATTTCCAGAGTAGGGGTTCTAATAAGAGTGATAGTCCTCTTTTCGATGTACTCCCTAATGACATGATGCCTAATGGCAATGTGCTTTGATCGCCTCCCAGTGACAGGGTTCAAGGCCAAGTCAATGGCACCCTTGTTGTCACCATGTAATGGGATGGGGTCGTCGACCTCGTACCCGAGTTCCAAAAGGAAGCTCTGATACCAAGCGGCTTGGTTGGCCGCATCGGTCATGGCCATGTATTCCGCCTCTGTAGTGTTTTGGGCCACTGTCTTTTGCTTTCGCGAGGACCAGCTTATTGCACCATGTTGAGCGCAGAACTAACGAGCGAGGCAAAAGTAAAGAGCTAGTAGACAAGTTAACTTCAGAGGGGAAGTAAACTCTTTATATATACACACCTAGTAGACAAGTTACTATAGACTGTCTGTGAGTAAAGGTAGTGTAAGAGAATATAGAAGGGACTTACACTTCAGAGGGGAAGTAAACTCTGAAGTGTGAAGGCGTAAACAGCAGTCCTTATATACAGGACGCTTAGCTAAGAATGGTCTGTGCGCACTGGTGACCCAAACACAATACATGTGGTCTGTGCGCCAGAGGGAGAAATGCCATTGGAGGGCAGAGAACAATAGCTGCCTAGAGCAGACAATACCGGTATCTTAACAATAGAGAACAATAAGAGCCATATATGACTCTGATAATAAAGATAAACAAAAGCGGTCCGTACAAGTCCGGAGTGTCCAAAAGAGTCCATAAGGGACAGATACCTAATATAGTATATGGGCTGACACAATCAGATCCCACGAGACATGTGACTTATGCAGTCACGTCTCAACATCCCTCCATGATTGAGGCAGTCCATGATGTGACAGAGGTGATAAATTTGGAGCGTGAAGAGCTGCGCAGAAGATTGGGATCAAGGTTGAAATCTTGGTAAGTCCTGATAAAGGACTATCTTCTCCAGAGGAGACAAGACGACGCTCAATCAAAGACTATGGTCATTTGCGCTTCATTTGTCCTTGTTACAGGACAACCTTTTTGAAGGGCAGGGATCTGTGACCAAGGTCCAGCTTCTTCAGGGTTCTAAGAAGGGTTTTTCTTAGCTCCAGAGATCAGAGAACATGTTGTGCTTTTTACAGGACAGCGTGACGTCCCTGTTGATAAACCCAGGATCGACGACCACTGACTGTTTGACAGCATTATGTTTCTAAACCAAGGATCGATGACCATTGACTGGTTATCAGCCCTTTGTTCTGAATCTCTTGTTACACCATTCCTAGGTCAGCTACCATTTTGTCAAAGGGGTCTTTGGGCAGGGACTTGGTGAGTCCATCTGCAACCATTTCCCCAGTGGGTGTACGTATCAGGTCTATGACCTTATTCTCTACGTATTCCCTGACTACATGGTGCTTTATCAGGATGTGTTTGGACCGCCTTCCAGTGACAGGGTTTAGTGCTAAGTCTACAGCGCCCTTGTTGTCACAGTGTAGGGGAATAGGGGAGGTGACCTCATACCCTAGTTCGCCTAGGAAGGTAGTATACCACTGAGCTTGGTTAGAAGCCTCAGAGAGGCTCATGTACTCGGCTTCTGTGGTAGACTGTGCAATGGTCTTCTGCTTTCTGGTACACCATGAAATGGCTCCATTGGCAAGCAGAAAGACGTAGCCAGAGGTGGAGTGTTTCTCTTCCTGATCTCCCCAGGAAGAGTCACAGTAGCCATGAAGGCCTTCTCCACCATTCCCTCCAGCATAGCGTAACGCATAGTCCTTAGTACAGTTAAGGTATGCCAGGACATATTTTGCTAGGCGTAAATGCTGGGGTGAGGGATTGGAAGCAAATTGGCTAAGGCGCGCAACAGCGAAGGAAATATCAGGTCTGCTTCCTATCTGCGCATAGAGCAGAGACCCAATTATCTGTTGATACTTCTTTATCTCAGAAGTAGAGGCCTGATCGTCATTTTTGATCAAGTGTGCCTCGGCGCCAGAGGGAAGAGGGGTGTATACTGGGTTGGAATCTAGCATCCCAAACCGCTCAACCACATCGCGGATGTAATCTGACTGGTTGATTTCCATGGTGCGATTTGCACGGTCTCTGGTGATGTTGACACCTAGGTAAGACTGGATTTCACCAAGATCAGTCATCTCATATCGACTTGATAGAGATGCTTTCAGATCATTGATCTTTGATAGGGAGCTCCCAAGTATAGTAATGTCATCTACATATAAGATAACGAAAAGTGTATCACCCCCCTCTTGAAGATGATATACATATACTCCTGCATCAGAGTACGTCCGCGTAAAGCCTAGGTCACAAAGGACCCCATGGAATTGCATGTTCCATGCGCGGGAAGCTTGTTTGAGGCCATAAAGGGCCTTCTGTAGTCGGCACACAAGGTGCTCTGAGCCAGCTGTGACGAAACCGACAGGTTGCTCCATATATATTTCTTCCTCCAGTTCCCCATGAAGGAACGCCGACTTGACGTCCATCTGGTGAATGTGCCAGTCTTCAAGCGTAGCCAACGCAAGAAGTAGTCTCAAGGACTCAAAGCGGGCAACTGGGGAGAAAGTTTCGTCAAAGTCCACCCCCTCTAGTTGGGTGAACCCTTTTGCCACTAGCCTAGCACGAAAGCGTCCATCCGCTTTCTTTTTGAACACCCATTTGCACTTGACCACCTTCCTTCCTTCAGGAAGGGGTTCAAGTCTCCAGACGGCAAGCTTGGTGAGAGCATCCAGTTCATACTGACATGCTTCAAGCCAATCACCAGCTTGCTCAGACTCCATGGCCTGCTTGTAGGTCTGCGGGTCCCTGTAACCGGGTACCTCGGCAGCATTTAGCAAGTCCATCATTCCCAGCCTGCTGCTACCCTGCACGAATTCGTCGTTGTCCTCTGTGAAGTAGCGAGGATTCGTGAATCGTACCCTTGTGCTCCGCCTTGGGCGTGTAGGCGAGACTACCTGAGTGTTCCTAGGAGATCTAGGGGTTTCCCTAGGTGGAGACACTTCCCTGTTGAAATTAGGGGCAGGTATAGGCGCAGCGACTGCTGGCCTTGAGGAGCGGGTAGTGCGACGACGTGTGGGTGCAGGATTGGTAGGGGGAGGCGCTTGGGAAGGAGGAGTGAGATATATTGTCTGATCTGCCGGAGCAGGTGTGGAATTGGGTGGGGTGCTAGGCTGTTGTTGTACTACAGGTGCCGGAGGTGGTATGACAAAGACTGGTGTAGTCTGAGGCACTGTAGGGGCAACAGCTGGTGTAGGCGGGCTAGGCACTACAAAGACAATCTCACCGCTGGGAGCACTCGAGGGTTCACCAGACGCGGGAGGGGTAGAAGGTTGTAAGTGTTGAGCCACAACACTGCGGGATGGGAAGGTGTCTTCATCAAATGTAACATCTCGTGAAGAGATGAAGCACCGGCTATGTCTATCCCAGAGTTTATAACCCTTTGAAGAGGGTTCATAGCCCACAAACACGGCTTCCTTTGATTTAGGATCTAGTTTGCGCCGGTTGTGTTCGGGTACATGATAGTAGGCTTTGCAGCCAAATACTCTAAAGTAGGAGACATCCGGGACTGTACCATCCCAGAGCTCTAGCGGAGTTTTCCACTGATTTGAACGAGTGGGAGTGCGGTTATAGATCTGCACAGCAGTTTGAACTGCTTGTTCCCAGAAGCCAAGGCTAAGGCCTGCATGGTGGAGCATGCTAGTGCCTTTTTCCATAACCGTACGGTTAAAACGCTCGGCTCTCCCATTCTGTTGTGGAGAATAAGGCATGGTGAGCATATGCTCGATTCCTGCTTCCAGAAGGATGTGCTTTAAGTCATTGTTGACGTATTCGCCACCACGGTCCGAGTGTAAGGATTTAATGGGCTTGTTTAGTTGTTTTTCAGCCCATGCCTTATAGTGTAAGAAGGCTTCCTTAAACTGGTCCTTTGATTTCATGAAGATGACGACTGCAGCTTTGGAGAAGTCATCTATGAACGTGGCGAAATACTTGTTGCCCTGGATAGAATTGCTCTGTAGTGGGCCAACAAGGTCACTGTGAATGACTTCAAGGGGTTCTGAAGCACGTTTCTTGGAAGGTGGGAAGGGTAGACGGGTGGATTTGCCTAGTTCACAACCAAGGCAAAGTCCGTCTTCCACAGGGGAATCATTAATGTGGAGTCCTTTTACAGACTCCTGAGCATATCTCTTTAGTGCGTCTTTGGACATATGTCCCATGCGCCTATGCCAGACATCAAGGCTCGCAGATGCAGGTGCGCGGACAGCATTCATAGCATGTCCGTCGAGCCAATATAGCCCGAGAGCCTTGTGTCCTTCCGCAATGGTCTCTCCTTTGTGTCTGATTGTAAAGGAGGTGGCATCAAAACTAACTATGGCGCCCTTTGAAGTGAGGCAGGGCGTGGACAGAATACGCGAGTGCGTATTTGGGAGGTGAAGTACATTTGATATTTTGAGGTTAATGCCTCTATTGGTGCGGATTGTGATAGAACCCGTTCCAACACTTCGTAGAAGAGTGTTGTCACCAAGGAGAACATCAATACCTTTGTGGGGTGTATAGGTGTCATAGTCTTCAAGATATGGGGTGAAATGTGCTGACGCTCCACTGTCCATCATCCATTTTGATGCTGACTGAGTGTGATGGATACTCATCATGTAAAGGGAGACCTGAGGTACTTCATGTACCTCCTCTATTTTGCCAGAGCCATTAACTATTGTAAATAGGCGGCTCTTTGGTACAGGTATGCTATTGGCAGCAGCAAACCTGTTTGCCGGAATTGAGTCCGGCGCTTCTTTAATGGTATTCTGAGCAGCTTTCCCTTGTTGCCCAGCCCTTCCCTTTTTAGCGTTCTCCTGATCCCGTTTGAGTTTGTAACAATCTGGCTTTTTATGGCCAGGTTTTTTGCAGTAGTGGCAGATTACGTCTGAGGACGCAGAGCTGCCTGATGCCTGGGGAGGCGAGTGCTGGGGCCTGACTGGGGCAATCTTTGTGAAAGATGCCGGAGGGCCAGCGATACGGGATTCCTCATTGATGAACCTATTGATTAGGTCCTGAGGAAGGAGATTGGCAGGGGGGCCAGATGCGAGGATGGTGCCTGCTATGGTGCTGTAGGAGGGGGGAAGTGCGTCTAAAAGTATGAAGGACATTTGCATGTCGGAGACGGGCATTCCCTGCTCTACTAGGGTGTTCCTCAAGTCCAACATTTTCTGGAGTTGAGGTAGGAAGGGGGTTCCTTCCTGAAGCTTGGTAGTTTGCCAAGCCTACCCATAAATTGAAGGTGGCCATAGAGCCAACCTTGACCATAGAGGTGTTCCAGCTGCTGGAACTTATCATGGACAGTTGGGAAGACTGCCATGGATTGAATACCAGAGAGGACCTCCGACGTGACTGAGAGGAATAGAAGGCCAGTGATGACCTCCTCCTGTTTTGCCCATAGGGCCAGAATGGCCAGACCTTCATCCGTGGGGCCTGTTGGTCCTGCCACGCCTGCCGGTAGGACAGGGTGCTGAGGGACAGCCGCAGGAGCTGAGTGAGTGAGGTGCCTACTGCACCCATTCATCAGCATCAGGGACGTGAAGGTGGTGGTCCAGGTCTGCCAGTTGGTTCCATCCAACTTGGAGAGGACGACGGAGGGAGGGAAAGTAAGGTGGAAAGACATTTGAGATGTTTGTAAATCTGGTTCCGAGGAGCAGTCAGAACCAGTCCAGATCTTGGTTGGAAAAGTAGAGGTCCAGCCATAGGAGCGCTATAACTCCATAACACATAGGGTGTCATGCCTCAAGTTTGTGCGACTTGGATGTATACTATAGTAGTGGAATCATTGTAATGATGGCTGCCTTACTACTTAGTCTCCATGGCCCAAATGTTACTAAGGGCGGATAGTCATGCGCGACGCTGTAGGTTTCAAGCAAGAAGGATCATGGGAGCATTGTCCGGCGAAGGACGCTCCGAGTCGATCTCTAGCCTAGTAGCATGAAGGCTGGGGCTACCCAAGAACTATAGTAGAAGGGTAGTACCCTAGAGAGGAGCCAACAGCGAATTCCAGAGGCAATGGAAGGGATCAACTCCCATAACAATTGCGACTGTCGTCTGTGGAGTCTCTAGAACAGACCATTAAGGGTCTTGGTACTAAGTAGCTAGAAGTAGTGATACATGCCATGCAGCGAATCCTGCACAAGGGGAGCGAATACTTCTCCTGGCAGAGGTCTACTCATAGCTACTATGTATATATCATTATAGTATAGTAGCGTCTCCTAGTTGTATCAGAGGGAAGGACTTCTGGGTTTGACTATTAACCAGGCCTTCACACCCCTTAAAGTGACCCAGGTATTAACCGAGTATCACCCAACCATTAGAGAGGCTTATAGCCGCAGGGGTCTTCCCCCTTTGGCCTATGAAAGCACTTCCGGACGAAGACCGGGTAATGAAAATATAGTACGGAGTAGTGCGCACAGAGGAATTTAAGGTCATGTAGGACCTTTCATGAGAACCTCCTTAGGAGGCTAGCCAAAATGGCACATGACAGAGTCATGGTGGACGAGAAAGGATGTGTCGAGTGGTAAATGAAAGAGGATGCTCACTGAGGGTGATGAAGACGACAAAGATGTGGTCGGCTGAGAGAGCAAGGTGACACAAGTAGATCTGTGATAAAAAGTTGCAAGTTAGTTATTAGGCGTCAGGGCCCATAACCTGTTGAGCGCAGAACTAACGAGCGAGGCAAAAGTAGCAAGAGCTAGTAGACAAGTTAACTTCAGAGGGGAAGTAAACTCTGTATATATACACACCTAGTAGACAAGTTACTATAGACTGTCTGTGAGTAAAGGTAGTGTAAGAGAAGTATAGAAGGGACTTACACTTCAGAGGGGAAGTAAACTCTGAAGTGTGAAGGCGTAAACAGCAGTCCTTATATACAGGACGCTTAGCTAAGAATGGTCTGTGCGCACTGGTGACCCAAACACAATACATGTGGTCTGTGTGCCAGAAGGATAAATGCCATTGGATGCAGAGAACAATAGCTGCCTAAGCAGATAAATACCGGTATCTTAACAATAGAGAACCAATAGAGCCTGTATGGTTCTGCACAATAAAGATAAACAAAAAGCTGTTTTCAACACCCATGCTACACACAGTCCAAGGAGGTGTCCACCAAAGAGTCCATAAGCGGACAGTGACTACCGAATATAGTGTACTAATGCCGGACTGCACAGTGCAAATGGGGGAAGATCGCCACAGAGACAAGCGAAGGTGCCTCTAGTCAACGTAGCCTGACCCGTATATTTATGAAGGTGCTTGTCAGCACCAACGGGCAAGGGTGTGGAGTGTGGAGTGGCATCAGTCATGCCAAAGCGCTCAAGGACATCCTTGATATAGCCAGACTGATCTATTTCGATGCGTCTGAGGGAGCGGTCGCGCACAATGCACATACCAAGATAGGACTCTATCTCCCCGAGATCTGTCATCTCATAGTGCTCAGAAAGATCTGACTTAAGACGCTTAATTTTCTCCAGAGAAGCACCCAAATATGTGATGTCGTCAACGTAAATGATAACGAAGAGTGGTCCATCCCCCTCTCGTTGAGGCAACACATATACGCCGGCATCGGCAAACGTCCGTTTAAAGCCGAGTGCTAGTAGCACTCCATGGAATTGCAAGTTCCATGCACGGGAGGCTTGTTTGAGACCATATATCGCCTTGACTAGGCGACACACCTTCGTCTCTGCACCAGTGGTGATGAACCCTTGTGGTTGCTCCATGTAAATCTCCTCGTCAAGCACGCCATTGAGGAACGCAGACTTGACATCCATCTGATGGATGTGCCAGTCCTCCAGCGCGGCCAACGCCAGAAGTAATCTCAGCGACTCGAATCGTGCGACGGGAGAGAAGGTTTCATCAAAATCAATGCCAGGGATTTGCGTAAACCCCTTAGCCACCAAGCGAGCTCTGTAGCGGCCATCCGCCTTGAGCTTGAAGACCCATTTGGATTTTACTGCCTTGCGATTAGGCGGGAGATCTACTAACTCCCATGTGCCATTCTTGGCGAGCGCATCCATCTCATACTGACACGCCGTTGTCCATTCACCTGCATCCATAGACCGCATGGCCTCTGCATAGGATGCAGGATCTCTTCCCACATAGGCTGCAGCTAACAGCTCTGCAAACCCCAACCGTCTACCACGTGTGGCCACATTATCCGCTGTGAAGTAGCGGGGATTGGGCACCGGTGCACGGGCAGAGCGTCTAGGTGCATTGTCCATCTCACGCAACAGCTGACTACGCTGTGCGCGGTCCTCGAAGCCACCAGGCATATCTGGTGAGGGAGGAGGGACATTGCGCATAATGCGCGTTGCACTTTGACGCGGTGGTGGAGAAGTTAGAGGAGGCTGTTCACGCTTAGGTGTGACAGGAAGAGTGGGTGGGGCAGGTGGTGGTGGCGTGTGTGGGCGCTCTTGTTTAGGGTCTAAAATGTCTTCAACATCCTCCTCACTGCTATCAGAGTGTGCAGGGGAGGGTGCTCGCTGAGGTGGTAACGCCGACGTGCTAGGTACGGCAATTACTGGTGTAGGTAGTGGTGGTGAGGCCACTTGAGAAGGTGGTGGGTGTGTCTCAGCACCCTGGAGGGACGGGAAGCTGCTCTCGTCGAATGTCACATCCCTGGACAAACGGACAGAGCGGGTTTGGCGGTCCCAGAGCTTATAGCCCTTAGATTCGGGCTCAAACCCAATAAGCGTGACTTCAATAGCCTTCGCATCCAATTTGCGACGCTTATCAGCGGGTACGTGCATGTACCCCTTGCATCCGAAGATGCGCAAGTGTGAGACATCTGGTACTTTGCCAGAGTACCAGAGCTCATAGGGTGTGCGCCACTTAAGCGTACGGGTGGGAGAGCGGTTATAGATGTGTACCGCAGTGCTCATTGCATGCTCCCAGAAGCCTTTAGACATGCCAGCTGTGTGCAGCATGGCCATTGCCTTATCCGTAATGGTGCGGTTAAACCGCTCGGCTTTCCCATTCGATTGTGGTGAACCTGGCATCGTAAGGTGATGCTCTATCCCTCTCTGCTTGAGAATGTCCTGTACTTGGCTCGCCATGTACTCGCCTCCGCGGTCAGAGTGGAGTGCACGCAGTTTATGGGACGTCTGGGTTTCACCCCAGGCCAAATACATCTGCAGCGCCTTCACAAACTGACCCTTCGACTTAATAAAGTACACCACTGCATGCTTGGAGTGGTCGTCTATGAAGGTGGCGGTGTACGCGGAGCCTTGTAGGGACTGAGTTTGCATTGGACCGGCGAGGTCACTGTGTACAATCTCAAAGATACGGGTTGTCCTTTTGGTGGAGGACGCAGAGAAAGGTTGACGAGTGGATTTACCCAACTCGCACCCACGACACACGGCAGTATGCGTGGTAGAGCTGTCAATGTCCATGCCAGTAGTGGCAGAGGGACCGTACGACTTGAGAGCAGCAGAGGAGATGTGTCCCATGCGCTGATGCCAGATATCAAGAGTGGTGGCAGCACTTTTGACGTGAGCATTGAGGCCAATGCTTGAAGCGTCCAACCAGTAGAGGTTGTCCTCCAAGTAGCCAACAGCTACACATTGCTTTTTGACAGATATTTTAAATGAGCCACTGTCAAAGGCCACTTCCGCACCCTTTTGTGCTAAGGCACGCGTCGACAAGAAGCGTGTCTTCACCTGTGGAAGGTGTAGCACATTACTGAGGGTGATTGGAAGGCCCTGGCTCGTAGTGAAGACGACGGAGCCTACACCAACTTGGTCGATGGTGGACTTGTCCCCAAGGCGCACAGCACCTTTGCATGGGGTATAGTCCTTGAAGTCGGACCGATGTGGTGTGATGTGGTGTGTGGCACCACTGTCCATCATCCAACACACACGCGTGGCAGCATACAAGGCAACATCCAACTGCATTGTCCGCCCAGTTAATGGCGGGCTCATCATCGACCTCCTTAATGGAGGCGGTGGTTGGTACTAATACATGACTAGTTGGCAGCCTTGTTGCTAGTGTCCTTCACTTTCCCCGCAGCTTCATCCTTCTTCCTCTGCCTGCAGTCAGGCTTGATATGCCCCTTTTTGTTACAGTAGTGACAGGTAAGTTGAGAGTGGTCTCTCTTCTTACGTGGGCCACTGCTTGGTGGGCCTAATGGGGGCAGCCTTAGTTGAGGGAGGAGCCAGAGGGGCCAGTACGACGCGCCTCCTCCGAAACGATGCGCGCAATTATTTCAGCGTGCTTGAGTTTGGAGGGGGCACCACTGGCGAGGATGGTTGATGCCAGAACCTCATAGGAGGCTGGCAGGGCGTGGAGGAGAATGAGACAGAACTGGGTGTCTGTGACACCCATCTGTGCGTTGGAAAGGCCGACTCGCAGCTCATTGAGTTTGGCCAACTGGGAGGCCATGGGCGCGGAGTCGTCGAGGCGGGCTTGAGTGAGTTGGATCCACAAATTAAATATGGTGGTGCTGCCGCTAGCACCAGCATAGACGTCCTTCAGCTTGTCCCATTTCGACTTGAAGGTGGGGTAGACAAGTGGGTCGGCAACGAGGGAGTAGACGTCGGGTTTGAGGTAGAGGCGGAGGTACGCCTTTGCCTGACGCTGGACAGAGTCCCACTCATCAGCAGTGACTCCCGAGGGTGGGACTTGGAGGGTGAACACATCCTCAGCTTCATGCAGCGTGAGGATGGCTTCCAGGGTCCCAGACCACTCGTTCCAGTTTGACCCGTCAAACGGCTGAGATGAATGCCTGAGGGCATGCCAAAGGAATTGCCATACGGCATTGGCCAGATGCGTGAGGAGGGTGAGGACCCAGTAGGGAAAAGGGGGGAGTGAGCCCCCTGCTGTGGCGCTGCTGCCGCACCGGTGGCACCAGTGGGCGAGGCAGCACTGAGAAGAGTGTGGCCAGACATAGGGGATGATTTATCTATCGCCGAGGAGCAGTCAGCGACTAGTGCTTCTTAATAGTTGCAAGATAGGGGTGTAGACACTCCTGTCTGTGAATCTGTAAGGCCAGAATGCTAACAGCGTCCTGCCCCCTGTGGTATGCCAGTGATACAAGGGCTAGGCCCAGGTTGGAATGATCCCTTTGCCATACTAGGAGCCAGCTGCCAGCCAGGATGTGTCTAAGACACTGGCTCACTAGTTTGCGTCAGGGGGATATGTAATGATATCTTTCAGAGCCCAAGGCTGTCTACCTCAGCCTTCTCGGCCTGTTGGTTGCCTCATCGCCACAAGTGGCTTTACTGAATCCTTTCCCATTGCCGCTACAAGGCAGGAGTCTGGTTGCAGAACACCATAAGGTGAACACCCCCCAGAGTCTGAACCAGGTTTTACACTCCCATGGTGAGGAGATCCTGCGCCCAGTGTGGAGCACCAGAGACAGCTGGCGCTAAGCTCCACAATACACAGCCCAGTGGGCCATGCACACCTGGATATGGATTAAGGGGCTACCAGATCCAATCTCCTTGCGCATAGCGCAGGGGCTAGGAAAGCAGTAGGGGTGAAAGTAGGACTACTGGGCAGTACATGTACAGGAGGTTCCTCAGCAGTGACAACTGACGCCTCAGTGTCCACTGCCTTGGGCAAGGCTGGTGAGGCCCCAGACAGACCTTGACCTGGTGTGTGATCCTAGGAACACAGTGACCAGCCAAGTGGAGTGGCTTGGGCACCAGGGCCCATAACCTGATGAACAGTAAACATGGAGGACATACTCACAGTGACAAAGTAGACTGTGGTGAGATATGAGGGTAGTACTTGAAGCAGCAACAGAGATAGTCAAGCAAGTGAAGCAGATGGAAGTCTGGCACACAACAGATGAGAACTGGTGTTATTACAGAGTAGGAGACATACCTGGCACACAACAGATGAGAACTGGTGTGGTGCCAGAGCGTACAAAGTACTCTACTTATACTGCTACATGGAGTGACACTAGTACAACAGAAGTAACGCAGAGTCACACAATACAAGGGGCTTTGTTCTACAGAGGGACACAAAGGAGTGTGCAGAAGGAGAACAAAGGCGTAAGGAACAATAGAAAGTCTAGACTATGATATCATAGTGACATCACAATAAAGATAGAACAAAAGAAATGAGTACAAGGACGAAATACAATAGGAGTCCAGAGGAGTCCATGATGTCATTGTACAGTGATGTTATAGATAAGAAAGTCTGAGATTGTACAGATCATAATCTAATCTACAGAAGTCCAATATATCTTATCTAAAGCAGTCCGTTATCTGCGTGTCCATACAAGCCGCTAAGTGCGCGCGGGTCACTTATCAACACGCCGCACTTGCGCGCGGCTCTAGTCCTTCGACACCAACGCGTCCGCGATCGCCGTGGACCCATATACGACATCTCGTGCCCCGCGGAGGCCTGCGCGACCACTCGCGACGCTTCACACCCCCTAGACCCTGCGCTCATCTTAGACTGTTTCCTAGCGTTCAGGGACAGTTTAGGGTATCAGCGCTGAGCTTGTTGTTGCTGAAACAGGCCAGGAGCTCCGAGACTTGAAGTTGCTTGAGCGATGCGACACTTGCGCGAGCGCCCTGGAGGCTATGTGTGGGAGAGGGCATCACTACCAAACACAGACGTACCTCATCTAGCCCTGCTGAAGGTTCCACGCGTTCTGTGGAGGCGATGGGCTGGGTGATTGAGTTGGTTCCTGTGGGAACCTCTGGAGTTTTGCTTGCGGCAACATCAGCGAGAGGAGCTGGCCGCTTAATCTTGATCGGGGGCAAACACGGTGGTGACATTGCAATGTCCCGATACAAAGGAGCGGTGGGTGGGACACGGTTTTGAGAAGTAAGCACCTAAGACAGGTTATTAAAAAAAAAGGGAGGGTGTATTGAATACGTACCCCACCGGCGCCAACCCAGCAACTCTCGAGACACTCAAGGACCTTCTCGAGGTAAACATCGCTAATGAATCCACTCGTCTTCGGTGTTCTGGCGTTCGAGCACATCGACCTTGCGTCTCGGCACGTCTTGATGGCAGCTGCCATGAGCTTGAAGGCAGTAGCGACGCTGCCAACCTTCTCCCAGCTGGTGAGCGAGGACGCCGGGCTGATACCACCCGCCGTGAACTGGTAATGCCCCCAACTTTCGTACGTGTTGTCCTTGTCAATGTTGGGTGAACATGGGACCGCCAATTGGACACGCTCGAGGAGCGTCGCGACTTGCTCGGATGGTTCGCCTTCCTTGAATGACAACTGCGCGTTCATGGAGTAAAGGAGCTGGGGGCCGTTTGTTAGGGATGGGAACTCGGACGTGAGGGCCGCTGCGGGGATGAGGACAGTGTCAGTAGGGGGATCGGTGCAGGGTGTTTCAACCCACCAATGAGGTTGTCGGCTGGGAATTCGACTTCATATCAGTATACAGTAACTGTACGCATGAGACAGACGCACCTGATGGATCGACATGAAGAGAATGGAGACTTGTCGGTGCAGGTTCCGCACAGATCGCCTTGGTGTGACTAAGGAATGTGGGAGCGATCTTGCGTGCGGGAGGATGTTGGTTCTCTGTGCACCAGTACCACTTGTCAGTGGGTTTGGACGTTGTCGAGTAGAACACTCACGGTTTGAGAGTCCAGGGCCCACAGTCTTCTGTCCGGAAAGCACTGTTGCGTTAGGCCCGTCCTAACGATGCTCGACTTGAGCGGTGACAGAGTGGCTTGATATGCGAGGGACGACTTAGCGAATATGAGTACACGACCTTAGAAGGAACGTGACTGCTACCAGCACTGGGGCGAAGTCCACCAGGCGTACGTGTCGCTGGGCGATCTGCCTTACCAAGGCCAGACGCGATAGAAGGCAAGAAGCGAGGAGAAGGCAGACGAGGAGAGAGATGACGAGAGCCAGATAAGGATTCAAGAAGACCAAGCTAAGGAGCTCGGTCTTCGTACTGCCCACTAGATATACAATTGACGAGGAGCTTTGAAGCTCCTCCCGAATGTAAGGTACCCTATAGCGATAGTAGCTCGAACCCTACTACAGCTATCCTAGGTATGAGTCAAGTCCACACCACGCGACATGTGATAACCACGACAAGCTGACTGATACGACTGTCCCTGACTAATACTAGGGTAGTCAGAACCCCATGAGAACGCAGTCCGTACCGATGAGTCCGATCGTAACATCACCCCCTTTTCAGGTGCGACGCCCCGACGCTCCAAAGCCCTCCTCCTCGTAGCGAACCCGCGTGCGCTGTGGCTGCTGGGCGCTCTTCCTGCCCCGGCGGGTCTTCTTCTTCGTCAGCTCGTAATCCACCATGGTGCCTGCCTCATCCTCGATACGCTCCAATGCGTTGGCCATCTCCAGCCGGCGTCGACTACCTGCCACCTTACCTTGGACCTCCCCTAGGGCGGCGATGAGGTCGTCGATGCGCTGGTTAAGGCGCTGCTGCTCTCGGTCGGCGAGGCGGTAGCGATGGACCTCCGCTGAGAGGGAGAGGTCGTGAAGGGAGTCAAGGCAGCGGTCGACGCGCGCCCGGTCTTCGAAGGCCTCCGTGAAGAGGACCATGTCCGCGGCGGGGTACATGGGTTTGCCGCCATACACGTAGTGGGGGGCGGCGTAGAGGGGGCGAGCGTAGACCTTGTCCGACTCGTCGATGATGTCCACCACCAGGGGGTCCGGCCCCATGATCACTTGGTGGTATCGGGCCTCGCGCTCAACCCCGTCGGGGGAGACGATGCGGAAAGGGAGATAGTCCGCGCCAGTGTTGGCCTTGAAGCCACTGGGGACTCGTGTGTTGATGACTGCGAGGGGCTGATGGGTGGGACCACCCAACACCCCGAGGTCCCGCTTGTACATGGGGGATCCGTCGGTGTTGAGCGAGTAGGGGGTCTCGCGTGGGTTGTCAGTGTCTGTGGTGGAGGAAATGAGGGGGTGCGTAGCTGGGTAGTCGTTGGGAGCGTCCTCGTCCAGACCCCAGTCTGCTGTATCAGGCGCCGATGCCTCAGCTGCTGCTGCCTCAGCTGTGCCCTCCTCAGTTGCTCGTCCCTCCACTCCTTTACCACCTCCTTCCACGGCCGTACGGGCCCGAACTCGGTGTGGTACTTGGACAGGTTCACCGTCACCGTGTCCGTCAGGGTGTGAAACGAGGCTATCTGCGGCCTGGCCCTCGAGTAGGGCACGCTCTTCTTCTTCGGGCGCCGCTTCGTAGGTGAGAGGTTGCGCACCGGGGGAGTCGGCGCTTCCCCCAATGGTGGGGTCTGGGAAGGCTCGGAGGACGGTGAGGGCGTCCTCGCGGGTGGCGGGCCCATGGGTGGTGGATAGGGCCTTGGTGACGGCGTCGATGGTGGACTGCGACGGGAGAGAGCAGGCGGACATGGTGCGAAGGTAGACAGGGCGTGAAGAGGTAGCAAGAGTTGCTGGGGGACTTAGCTCGTAGTGGGCTCCTCTTATATGTGTTTCCCGGGCGGGGTTCAATGCTTTGAAGTCCCGGATGGCCTGGTCGGCGAATACCTCGCTCCGGTCGACCCACTGGTTCTCCGAGTCTGGGTACCCCTTCCATTTCACGAGGTACTGCAGCTTCCGCGTTCTTCCGAACCTTCGCGAGTCTAGAATCTTCTCGACCTCGTATTCTTCTTCCCCTTCTACTAGATCCGGCGGTGGGCGCTGATAGTTAGGCCCATGTGTTGCGGTCTCGTGGTATCTGGTGAGAAGATCGGTGTGAAACACCGGGTGGATACTCCACTGTGTGGGAAGTTCGAGGCGATAGTTGACAGAGGACATCACCTGTGCGACCCTAAAGGGGCCATGTCTTTTGGGCGCAAGCTTGGTGGTTGGCTGGTTGGTGCGCAGGTGGCGTCCTTCTAGCCACACGAGGTCCCCTTCTTTGTACTTGGGCGTGTCTTTGTGCTTGACCCATGACTTCTGTGCCTTGATAAGGAGGGCCTTGGCCTGCGCTCTGGCCTCCTGGAATTGGTCGATTCTCAGCGCCACTTGGGGTATGGGCGATGGCCTATCAATCCAATCAGCGCGCGGATTGTACCCCATTAGGAGGTAGAAAGGGGACTTCCTGGTGGTCTCATGGGGCCAGTTGTTGTGCGTGAATTCCGCTATAGGGAGATAAGCCGCCCAGTTGTCTTGCCTTTCGTTGGTCCAGAAGCGGAGATACTGTTCGAGCCATTGGTTAGTCCGTTCTGATTGTCCGTCTGTTCGGGGGTGATAGGCGGTGGAGACGTTCTGTGAAATTCCTAAGATTTTGCACAGTTCTCGCGTGAACTTGGATGCGAAGCGTGGGTCTCTGTCACTGATAACCTTGGAGGGGAGTCCGAATCGTAGGAAGACATGCTTAGCGTATAGAGCGGCGGTTCCCTCTGCGGTGATTTCCTCTTGACAGGGGATGAAGACGGCCGCCTTTGTACAGTCGTGATCTGTGATGGTGAGGATTGAATCAAACCCCTGCGACTGGGGTAACTTGGTGATGAAATCAAGGGCGATAGTTTCGAAGGGGAGCGCCTCAGGGTTCGGATAGATCGGGGACAGTGGTGCTCGGGTTGGTCGGTTGTTGGCTTTGTGCCTCTGACATTCGGCGCATCCCTTAACGTAGTCTAAGACATCCTGGGCGAGGTTTGGCCACCAGTAGGAGCGTCCCACCAGTTGCGAGGTTTTGTTAATACCTGGGTGTCCGTAAACTGGTGGTGTATGGTGAGCGGAGATGATACTTCTCTTGTCATATAGTCCGCCAGTCACCACTCGTCTTCCGTCTTTGTACCAAGTGCCTTCGATCCTCTTTAGCCGGTGTGCATCTATCCATGGGCGAAGGTAGTCTTCGTCTTGATGGTATGTTGCGTCCGGTCGCTCCATCTCTCCGGGTTCTATTGTCAGGGTGTTCGGCATGACAGCCTCAACCTGTGTGGCTCGCACGAAGAGCGCGTCGGGGAGGACCACTACGTCCTTGTTGTCGTTATCCCCTTGGTCATAGTCTGGTCTTCGGGAGAGTGCGTCTGCTCTTCCGTTGGCCGTACCCTTGATGTGGTGAATCTCAAAGTCGTATTCGGATAGTTCTAGTACTTCCCTTGCGATGCGTCTGCTTATTCTCTGTGGTGACCTCCAGTATTGCAGGTTGAGGTGGTCGGAGAATACCTTGGTTTTATGTGGGGAGCCTGCGAGTAGGGGTCTCCAGTGGCGGAAAGCTTTGACGATGGCGAGTAGCTCCAGGTCATAGATGTCATAGTTGCGTTCTGCTTCGTTAAGTGTCGCGGAGTAGTAGCCTATGGGGTGTCGTTTACCGTCCTCTTTGCGTTGTAGGAGTACGGCACCCACCGCGAAGCCTGATGCGTCCACTTCCATCTCAAATTGTTCTGTGAGGTCCGGGTGTGCCAGTACTGGTTCGCTTGTGACCAGCGTTTTGAGCTTTATGAAGGCGTCTTCCTCTGCTTGTCCCCATTGCCACTCTGTGTCCTTCCGCGTCAATCGGTTTAGTGGTCGTGCGTATGTGGCGAATCCTCTGATGAAGAGGCGATAGAAGTTGCAGAATCCGAGAAAAGAGCGGACTTGTTTGACCGTGGTTGGTGTTGGCCAGTTGCGGATGCCGGCCACTTTAACAGGGTCCATGCGTGTCACCCCCTTTTCAAGGATTACCCCCAGGTAATCGATTGCCGGCGCGTGGAAGACGCATTTCTCTGGTTTGAAGTACAAGTTATTGTCCTTTGCGATCTGGAGTATGTCACGTACAGCTGCGATGTGGCCTGCTCGGCCGTTTCGAGAGGCGATGCCAATGTCGTCCATGTAGACGCGAATGGTGGTACCCAACAGCTCGTGTTTGCTGATGGTGGGGCCACAGAGGGAGTCCATCATGTCCTGGAAGGTGGCCGGCGAGTTGGTGAGGCCGAAGTACATGACGAGTGGTTCGAAGAACCCGTGGCGCGTTTTGAAGGCGGCCTTTTCTTCGTCACCTTGCTTAATGCGGACGTTGTTGTACCCCCAGCGGACGTCGAGCTTAGTGTAGATGTCCGCATTACCCAGGTCCGTGATGAGCTCCTGTATGAGCGGCAGGGGGTATTGATTACGCACGGTGAACGAGTTAATTTTTCGGTAGTCCTGAACCGGTCGCAGCTTCCCATCCTTCTTTTTGACGAAGAAGAAGGACGACGCGTAAGGGGACTTCGATGGTCGAATGTACCCCTTTTCTAGTTGTTCGTCGAGGAATTTGCGGAGGGCGATGTCTTCGTCGCGTGACATGGGGTAGATCTTACAATCGATGGCGGTCGGGGCGTCCTTCCTAAACTCGATGGCATGGTCCCAAGGTCGCGAGGGTGGGAAGCGGTGTGATTCTTCTTCGCTGAACACCTTGGCAAAGTCCGCATACTCTTCTGGGATTTCTGTTGTGCCGGTGAACTGCTGCGCTTCGATGGCCAGCTCCGTGGCGGTGGTGCGTGCCCTGATTGTCTCCCATTCGTTGTAGAGCTGTTGCACGGCATGGCGCTTCTCGTCTTCGGTGAACTCGGTAGGGGCGAATGCGATGGTTACCCCTCTCTCCTCTGGATGTGTGGTTCGAAGGACCACTGGATAGGCGTCCTCTTTGATGATGGCATGTTGCCAACTGATCTGTGGTTCGTAGGCGGCCAGCCATGGGTATCCGAGGACGATGTCTTCGTTCCCTGTGTCTGTGAGTAGGAACCTCATCGTTTTGTGGGTTCCTTTGGTTTGTACGTCGAGATCTGCGCAGTGTGTGATTAGTCCTGCTTTGTTCTCGGAGTTGTCGATGTTCCATATCTTTTTGGGGGTCTCCAACTCTTTGAGACCAATCCCCATTCGTTTCGCGAACGCGGGTTTAATGAAGCTGTCCGTGGCTCCCGAGTCCACCAGTGCTTTTACTTCGGCCATGTTGTAACTTGTTCGAACGGAAACTGGAATTCTCAACGATCGGTAGCGTGTGATTATTACAGAATTACAACGGAGCGCCCTCACCCAGGCCGACGGGTTCAGGCGTTTGGAAAACCCTCTTTTCCCCACAGTTCTTGGAGGACCAGGTCCTTTACTTCGTCTGGTGCCCCGGCTACTCCCTGGAGCCACTCCTGGGCTTGTTGTTGCGGAGTTACCACTGCGCGCGCTTGTATTCTTGGTTCTTGAGCATAGTAGTCTGTTTCTGACCTCCTACTACCACTGCTCTGCGCGTTGTTGCGATGCTGTGGGCAGTCGCGGCTGAAGTGTCCTTTCTGGTTACAGGTGTAGCAGATCACTTCCCTTGTGTCTCGGGGCGGTCCCCTTCCCCTGCCTCGCCCTCTTGGCCCTCCCCTGGGCAGGTAGGGTGGCCTTTGTCGGTCGAGTATGAACTCTGCTCCGGCGAGCCTCCCCTGGGTGTCTTCTGCTTCTGCACCTCGCGCTCGCGTCCTATCCGTGGAGGTATCCATCGCGTTGGGGTTCTGGTGATGGGGGAGGTTCCTTGGTGCCCATCCGCTCTGGGGGTTCCCCCATGGACTAGGGCGTGGAGTAGTCCTCGGAGTAGGGGTTTTTAGCGAGTTGAGACGTGCCTGTAGATGCATGTACTGCTGTTGCTTCTTCATCGCCGCTTGTTTCCATGCTTCGAATGTGGCGGGTTCGTACTGTTCGTAGACCTTGGCGAATAACGCCCTTGGCAGTCCTGCCGTGAACAGGTCCAGCGTTTGAGGGGCATCGAGGTTGTAGTCAGCTTGTCGGGTTAGGCGTTCAAAGGTAGCCACGTAGCTGTCAATGTCTCCGTCCTTCATGTGGACGCCTTTGCGCAGCTCCGCCTGCGCCTGCTCCTTTTCCATGGTGTTGGCAAATCGTCTGGTGAAGGCGCGAAGGGTCTCTTCCCAGAGGCGTCGAGTGTGTTCGGGGAATCCAGCCTCCGTTTGGCGCATCAGCCAGTCGGTCATATACATCACCCATTCGTTAACTGTCTCCCCCTGGATGTAGCCGAGGAACAGGAGTGATCGGCGGTAGTAGTTGCGCATGATGTCGCTCGTACTATTGACTCCTTGATAAAGGTTCCACTGTGCTCTGAACTGCAGGGCCTTGGTGCGGTCTCCGTTGAAGACCATAGGCGGGTTGCCTTGGAGTCTATCTGACGATCAAGGTGGGTTACCTATGGGAGCCATCCCTGGGAATCCGCCTCCTCCGGGTGGTCCTCCTCCGCCTCCGTGTCCTCCACCTCCTCCGTGCGGGTGGCCTCCGTCTGGGCCTCTTCTAGGTGGCCCTCCTCCGTCGGGAGGGTCTGGTTCGTCAGGTCCGATGGCCCTCATGAGAGCCGCGTCGTCTGCGGTCATCCGATGTCCTGTGCCGGGGTCGATGGGGAGTAGATCTTCTGGGACTCCGTCTTGCGGTAGTTGTACCGGGTCCACTTGAAGTGCGTATGTCGGCTCTAACTGGGTGGTTGTCATCTCGTTTGGTGGGTGAACGATGATCTGCTCAGCTTGGGGCGCTTCGTTAAGCGTAATCCCTCCTGCTAGGTTTGCTAGTTCTTCTTCTTCTTCCGCGTTCACCTGGGAGAGGTGATCTTCTTCTGACATTTCGCTGCTTCGGTCTGATCCGGAGCCTCCTTCTTCCGTGGTGCTTGTGGTAGTCGCACCGTCAATAGGTCCCACTCTTGCTTGGGGAACCACTTCGCTTTCTAGGATATCGCACCGATATTCTCGTGTGGTTGGTCTGACCACCGTTCGTACTCCTGTGTCGTTTGTTGCGAGTATACACCAACAAGTATGTTCGGAGTTGAACTCAACTGGGTAGAACCGACTTGGTCGATTAGGGAAGTCAACGAAGTATCCGGTTTCTCCTCTGTGCGTCCTCCACCTAGCAGCCTTTAGATAGCGCGTGGGGACGTTCCGTTCTCCTCTGCTGGGGATGGTATATGATTGGACTTGATTCCAGTCCCACCGATCTCTTGTTGTGGACGCCACCGTGTCGTTGGTGAGGTTAGCTTGGTCTTAATGTTGCGTTAGGCCCGTCCTAACGATGCTCGACTTGAGCGGTGACAGAGTGGCTTGATATGCGAGGGACGACTTAGCGAATATGAGTACACGACCTTAGAAGGAACGTGACCGCTACCAGCACTGGGGCAAAGTCCACCAGGCGTACGTGTCGCTGGGCGATCTGCCTTACCAAGGCCAGACGCGATAGAAGGCAAGAAGCGAGGAGAAGGCAGACGAGGAGAGAGATGACGAGAGCCAGATAAGGATTCAAGAAGACCAAGCTAAGGAGCTCGGTCTTCGTACTGCCCACTAGATATACAATTGACGAGGAGCTTTGAAGCTCCTCCCGAATGTAAGGTACCCTATAGCGATAGTAGCTCGAACCCTACTACAGCTATCCTAGGTATGAGTCAAGTCCACACCACGCGACATGTGATAACCACGACAAGCTGACTGATACGACTGTCCCTGACTAATACTAGGGTAGTCAGAACCCCATGAGAACGCAGTCCGTACCGATGAGTCCGATCGTAACAAGCACGGTGTTGTCTTTGTTGCGCTTTTGGGCATGCGATGCCGAAGGTGATTTGGGGCCAGGGCTCAACTCAAGAGCCCGCTTCGTCGCTTTCATGGGTGCTACCTCCCAAATTTGCGGGTTGAACGCAGTCGGTGGCTCCAGAGATTGGCTGAACTGTGGGGATGTGGCAGGCGCGGAGTTCGTCGTAGCCTTGACTTTCTCTTTATTTCGCTCCAGAAAAACCTTGGTGATAAACGCATCAGCCTTCCAAAGGGCTGAACACAAGCGAAGGAGCTTTTGCTCTGCTTCGAGGTCAAGCACGGCTTGATAATGCTCGGCCATGAAATATTTCTTGATGAAGGTCTTGGGCCGCGTCTTGAGGCCAGCACCAGCTGACCGGACCGGGGGTCTGAGTTGATAAATTTAATGAGCCTCTGAACGATAAGTTCCGCTGAGCGTTGCATGTTTGAGAGTTCAAATGTGGAGATCTTTGAGCCGTTTGGGCGGCGGATGGCAAGAGACAATCTTGGTCGACACTTGTTATCGTCTGTAATGATATCGCCCAGTGTCTTGTCGGTGTAACAATCATTGAAGTCCCAGAGCACGGTTGTCAGAAGAAAATCTGGGCGGAGGGGTGGCAGCTCCACGCGTTCAAGGAGATCCTCGATGGCCTTGTCCTTCATGATGTCAGTTCTTGCCTGTTGAGATGCGGAATCGCTGGGCCCCAATGACAATGCGCGAGAGTCTGCACGAGAATTCGCGCGGCAAGAGTTTACACTGCGGGGTACCGCTGTCATAGGATTGCGTCAGCGATCACCTGGGTTCGAAAGCAAATTACCATGCACCTTGGTATATGTCAGGGGGCAGGCCTTCGCTCCTCGCGGTACGAAACTCTGCGAGCTCTCGTTCTACGTACGTGGTAAGGACAGAGGTCAGGTGGTCGTGATCTTGGCGAAGCTTGCGGTAATGGGGGTTATGTAAGAGTTCCGAGTCGGTGAGAGCCACAATGGCATCAAGAGGGAGCGGCTGCCTTGCCAGTGGAGCCGAGGTCTTGCGTGGAAATGAAGGTACTGTTGAAGGATGAAGACTAGAGCGTAGTGTCGAGCCGGACATGTGGGAATGTGGAGGAGCAAAAGCAGAGAAGCCGTCGGTGTCAACGGTTGAGCGTTGTCCAGAAAAGTCTATCGGCGGTCTTGACCTCAGTGAGTGTTTCGGCATGTACTGGACGTCGTCGTCCTTGTCATCACGGTTGTGTACCGTGCCCAAGTTTGAGAAGAGCCCTGGGGGGGTATCGTCAAAGTCATCATCGTTCTCAAAGTTCTTCTGGAAGTCATCCTCGAAGTCAGACATCTTTGGAGGCAAGGCGGCTGTGAGTGTATACAAGGATGAAAAAGGTTGACGAAGAAAAAAGTTGACACGAGGTAGAACAAACACGTGCCATTCCCACACTCCGCACCAGAGTCCGGTTGCCCTCGCCTCACGCTCACGCTCATACTGTTACTCTCATCAGCTGTGTGAATATGACACCTCAACCTGCTTCAAGACACACCTGTCCATGCTCCAAGTGCTATGGAAGTTCCAAAAGTGTCACCAAACGCACGATTGAGACCCATTTGCGGCAAGATCAGCTCTTTCTACAGTCACTCCCACCCAACGCAGATTCTGCCCATCTCGTGTGATCGTGCATCGATCAAATGATCCAACTCCTTTCTCAACTCCATGGAGGCTCTGGGCTGCTTTATGCAGTACCCGATGTTGATAGATCTCGCTCAGACGACCCAGAAGGTATGCACTATTATTATTATTATTATTATTATTATTATTATTTTTAACCCCAAAGCGGCACAGATCCCCTAGTTCAGCTGACTAACACCTATTCCGAGGATGCTGAGGACTCCAGGCAGCCCGATCACTATCAAGGGGAAGCTATAGAGCCTGGTAAGCATATTATTCTAATATAAATTGTATGCTTGCTTACTGCTGCATGGTGTTAGATGATCATTTCAGTCCTGATATGGACATTGATCTGGGCACTTCTGATGCTATGACCCGGGCTGGTGCTTATCTAGGGATGGACCCTAATATCTCTGACTCAGAGATGGACCACAGTGGACTGTCTGGGGCTGGCTCTGGTTTTGTGGGCTCTGACTCTGACTCTGATGATGAGGCTGAGGCTGAGCTTCATCCTGCTTTGGTGCCCTCCTCAATAAGGCATCCAGATACTTCTGACCCTAGCTCCTTTTCTGAGAGGGAGCCAGCTGGTGTTAGTTCTGATGAGGGTGATGACTTTGGCGCTGGTGCTGACCTTCCCAAAGTCGTGAGAAGGCTTCGGACACAGCTTTTATCTGGCTATACCCCTCCCAATCACCCACCCATTGATGACCCTCGTGTTGCATTTCGGCACGCTCGACCCGGCCGACCCGAACCTTCAGCAAACATCCGCCGCGCTCGCTCGCGGCCACTAAGGAGACCTCGCTTTCGAGACCGTTCTGTTATGCTAAGTCGAGTTCATCATTCTGCGTATCTCCCGTTATTTCCGACTGCATTTCGTCTCAAGCGCAAGAATTCTCGTTCCAGACTCATAGGGGTTCGCGCGCCCCTTTACTGTACATTCCCGGTCTCGTTCCCCGCCTCTTCTTTCTCGCGACTCCTGTTTCACGCCTATCATGGCCCGTGCGTCTTTGTTTCTCTTTACTGTACTTTGACTCTGTTCTGTCAGAAAATGTAGCTATACTGTATAAAAAAGCCGTCTCATTGTATCAAATAAACTATCCAGTTGTCTTCTCTATTTCCCTCTCGTGTGCCAACTTCCCCTCTCCAAAAGCGAACTTGTGTCGCCTTTGCCATCGCTCTCGCCTTCTGTTTATCGACTTCGCGCTTTCGTTTGTTCTCCCTCGCCGACTGAACCGGCCCCTCTCGGATACAAGTCACCTGACCGGCTCGTCTTAGCCGGCTCGTCCCTGTCGCTGCCCCACCTTAGATAACACCTCGCAGTCATATACTCACCCCAGATGAGGTGCTGTCTTTAAAGCACTACATTGCATGGGTCGACTCTCACGGTACTGTGAAGGGATACAAGCTCCATGCACAGGTCCTTCAGGAGGCTACAGGTGCTGAGATCCTTAGCCTATATATGGTGTGGAAGCTTGCCATAGAGCTTACAGGGTTGTCATCCCAGCTGGTTGACATGTGCCCTAAAAGCTGCATGGCTTTCACTGGAGAGTTCAAAGACCTTCATTCATGCATCTACATTCGCAACAAACAGCTATGTGGCGAGCGGCGCTATGACAAGAATGGTCACCCAAGGGCTCAAATGTTCTATACCCCCATTGCCCCTGTCATCCAGTCATTCTATATGAATAGGAAAATGGCAGAAGCTATGCGATACCGCCATGAGCACTTACACAAGGCTCTGGAAGAGCTGGAGCCTGATTCCCCCCCTACCACATACTCAGATTTCTCTGACTCCATTAACCATATCAATCACTCCCACTTATTCCAAGATCCCAGAGACACTGCAATAACCATCTCAGGTGATGGCGCCCAGCTCACTATGAAGAAGCAGTCTGATGTATGGGTCCTTATTGTCACAATTCTAAACCTTCCTCCCAATATGCGATCTAAGGCTGCCAACATCATCATTCCACTTGTCATTCCTGGGCCCTCTTCACCTGGAAATGTGGAGTCATTCATTTATGTCCTCTATGAGGAGCTTGCAAAGCTCAGTGTTGGTGTATGGTCTTGGGATGCACTCTCAGAGCAATACTTTCTCTTAAAGGTGTTTCTTTGTGGTGTTCTTGGAGATATGCTTGGTTCTGCAAAACTCAGCAGAATGGTGGGACATATGGCTATATATGGGTGCCATTTTAGTATGGTGCGGGGTGCACGTGCTAGTAAAGACAGAGGTATGAGTATATAACTTGAATATTATTGTATCATTTTATCTCACTATTTTATCTGATAGGTGCTAAATCTCAGTACTATCCTCTCTCCCCACCTCAAAAACAGGAGATCAATGGCGATCGTCCTGATTTTGACATATTTGACTTGCCACTTCGCACCCTAGAAGACTACTGGGAAATTATCCAGAGGCTTGAAGCTGCAAAGAACAATAAGACACAGTATGCAGCAATTGTAAAGGAAACTGGTGTCTCTGGTCTTCCCATTTGTGCAGCCAGCCCCACCTTCTCACATCCATTCTTTTTCCCACTTGACCCCTTCCATCTCTTCTATGAAAACTGCATGCCACATATCTGGGATATCTGGGTCTCATTTAGCTCTGAGTCAGAAGATGTTTTTATGGGTCAAGATATGGCTTCAAAGCTTGGAGCAGAGGTTGAAAGTGCTATGGCGACACTCCCCCCCTCCTTCTGTGGACCTATCAGAGATCCATCTAAAAAGCGACAAAGTCAATATAAGATATTTGAGTGGATGGCCCTCCTCCACTGGTATATTGTCCCTATTGCATTGGAGCTTGGATTTAATCCAGAGGTGGTCAAGAACTTTGCCATATTCTCAAATGTGGTGGAGTATGCTATGACAGCTGTCCCTAGAACCAAAGATGATCTAGCCAAGCTCTATGACAAGATTATCCTTTTTCTTCAGGGATTTGAACATCTCTAT
The DNA here is from genome assembly GCA_021525775.1 of Lactarius deliciosus. Taxonomy (NCBI): domain Eukaryota; kingdom Fungi; phylum Basidiomycota; class Agaricomycetes; order Russulales; family Russulaceae; genus Lactarius; species Lactarius deliciosus. The sequence continues at coordinate 33,682 of JAKELK010000184.1, forward strand.
GTTGGCAATAATCCATCCAAAATTTCCCGCTGCAGACTATGCATCTTTCAGCTCATTCATGTTCCCTTCCACATTTCATATAATGGCTCTATCAGATTTGGCTCTCAAGCCACATGTGAGCAGACCATTGGAGATATTGGACATGGTATAAAGTCAAAAAAGTCCCCCTTCAAAAACATTGTCTCATACAAGACAGACAAGCAGTCTGTTAAAATCCTACATCTCTCTTACCCAACACTCTCCTCAGGACCTGGACCAAAGGCTCAAAGGACTTCACTATTCAAAGAGTTTCCTATCACTCAGAAGCAGAAAAAGGATGACCAGAACTTGAAGGCCCACTCACAAGCAATTCTGTCTTATCCTGGAATAGAGTCAAATTCCACATATATGCGCTGGGGAAAGTGCCCTCTTCCTAATGGTGTTACCCTTACAAGCCAGCTCTTTGAGCTTTCAAAAAGGTCCTCTTCACGCTCCTCAAGGTACTTTGAGGCTCAGCCAAGGCTGTTAGAGTCAAAAGATGAGCCTACAGATGAAACAGAGATAGAGGTGGAGAAGACCATACCAATATTTGGAGAGGCCTTAGCCTTCTATACTATTGCTGACCTCTCCCTTGTTGTCTATCATCCATTGATAGAGTGCCACCAAAAGTTTGGAAGATGGTCTGGGAAGTGGTCATCAGATGTGGTATCTGCCCTTGAAACATCAGCAATAGTCAGCCTTATTGGGATTTGGACTTACAAAGATCATGTTCATATTTTGCGAAGACACCCAGGACTTACCCTACTGACATTAGAGGAATGTGGTCTTGATGGTGAAGTTGACTTGGAAACGTCGTACTAGACTCACTTTACAAGACCAATGTATTTAGTTACAGAAACAGGGATAGTGGAAAGAAATGACATACCAAATCAAACTTCCGAAGCACAAGTGTTGATGGTGGTGTGATCCAGAACTTGTGGAGCGGCCTGTAAATGTTAGTCCCCAAACACCTGGAAGAACGGGTTCATCCGAGTCAGCGACCCGAACGCGACGACAGTCCTGCGCGGCGCCCATTCCTGCGCCAGGCTTTGCGCTCGTCTTCCACACCAGCGCCGCGTGAAGCCCGTCTCGCCTGCCTCGACCGTCACGTACCCGACGACAGCACAAACCTGGATGGCCTTGAAGAAAGGACACAGACCGAGACGACGAGTCTGGAGGGTTTGTCGATGCTTGTTTGGGGCGTTGAGGTGGGCGACGGACTCGATGCGCTGGGCAGAGGAACTAGACGAACGAAGGACACGTGGGTCGCGAAGCACATACCCGCCGTAGAGCTTTGCCATGCAGAGCACGACGATCCAGTAATGCCCGTGCAGGATCACGCTGCACGATCCAGTACACGATAAAGACGGCCAAGGGGCCAGCACCGAGCACGGTGAGCAGTTTGAAGGAGACAACAGTTGGGTCAGCGATGCCTTAGCGTGTATCCGCTGTGGCGTATTCACGCCCTATCCACATTATGTGAGGATCAGCGAAGCGGGGATGGGGGGGGTCGCTACACACATACCTGGGCGAATGCACCTGAAGACGCAGGTAGACAGTCCTGCTGTCGTAATCTCTCCGGGGTTCCGAGTTGACAGTGAACGTAAATGATAGAAACGTTATGTTCAGTGTCGAATTAAACTGGGAATTCACCGATGGCTTTGCGACCTAGGCCCGGAATCACGGGCACAACCACGACAATTGACCTCAAGACAGCCTATGTCGCGCGTGATGAGAGGTTCGGGAATGGGGACAGTGAATGGCCGTAGCGGGGGCAAATCGCCGAGAAGCGTCGTGCTGGCGCTTCAAGGTCGTAGTCCATGAGCATCCGGTCGGAAGTTTAGATGTACGAACGTAGGCAGTGGCTGAATCGGCACAGCAGCTGTAGGTTGCTCCTTGACAGCGTCTAAGACGTCGCGGATGCGGTTGATGACTTCACAATCTATGCCCGGAGTCGTTGGTACGGCCCTGACAGTTGCACTTGAGACAGCTGAAGCGCCGACGGTGTAGGTGACACAGATGGGGTGGACACAGATGGGGTACAAATAACTTGCTGGGTCATGTCACTTGATGTCCGGGAGAGATATTCACCTGACGAGGGAGGTGAACGCGTGACGGGCGTGAGTGGAAGCATCTCAGACGATGGAGAGCTGGATGGTGACGAGGGTACCGACGACGATGGAGGAGAATACGATATAGGGGATGATGAGATAGACGAAGACAACTCCCTTGGAATGTCCGGCTTGGTCTCAAACAACTCGATCTCTAACGGCTCGGATTCTAATGGCTCAGACCCCAACAAACTGGAATCGTCAGAGTGGTGTGACGACAGGGATGATATACTGGAGCTCAAAGAGCTCGGAGAGCGTGGGTACGGGGTGGCATCAACGGGATGGCAATGACCCCCGGACTCGCTTTGCCGGTCACCATGGGGGGAATGGTCGTGAATGCCTTAGTTGTCGTGTTGCCTGTCGTTCTCTACGCCATGTAGGTATTGAAGGAGCCAGTTGATATCATCCGTGATAATGACACTCGGACCCTCGGACGGTGGCCTTTCCGATCATGCCCGTTCGGACAGAGCTTGTTCAGTGGGTGCCAGGTCAGTAGATCAGAATGGGCGGATGGAGTACTACCATGAGGGCTACTCATGCTAACACTAACAGAAGCAGTTGGTGTCGACAACAATGAAGGTGTCCTCGGAATAGGAATGTTCGCCAACGAGATCTGTGAAGTTGAGTGAGCGTCATCCAATACCACTTGATCAAAACTTACCGGTCTCATGTGTGTCGACAAGAAGGATGGTTCTGTTGAAACATCCTCCAAGGTGGGCTCCTCAAAAAGAGTCTGATTGTCTAAGGTATCTGACCCCAAAGAGATGGAAGACGCCGTCGAGACCGAAGACGGAGTCCTAGTCAACGCGACCTGGGACTGTTGTGGGGTCAGTATGGGTGTTGAAACAGTCGTAGAATATGGTGCTCGAAGGGAAGGAGAGGGGACGGTTGGAGACTCGGTGACATGGATGGTGTTGCTGATGCAGAGACTTAGTCTGTAGGCGATGGTGGCGACTCAGCCGAAGCAGAGACCGATATCGATACCGTAGGCATGAGAGAAGGTGAGGATGTGACAAGTAAGTAATCAGCGGTGACTCGCTCGACTGGCTTTCGTCGATGATACTCAGCCGGCTTGGTTCCTGAGAAGCGTATGCAGAAGCCGTGAGTCGCAACAAAAATGTGTCAAAGGAAATGTCCTGACCCTCAGGGGAGGCTATAGACTGAACCGAATGCTCGTAGTATCAATGATTCGTATGTATCATCCATTTCTGGGGCCCAGAGGGATCCTCGAATCAAGACCGAGGGGCTCGAGGGCTTACAAGACGGCGCGATGAAATGGTGCTTGGCGTGGACTCAATAACCGACAATAATAACGTTGTCGTTGACAGCGACTCCGGGTGGCCAATATGGAAAGGACCGGGCAAAGATGGTGGAACAGAACTAATGGACCTTGTATAAGTAGTTGCTCACAGCGGAGTAACTGTCAGCCACTCTGACGGCAACTCGCTGGCTAGCTGGTAGCGGAGTGTTTCTGGCACTACTCACGCTGGAAGAGACCATTGGAATGGCCCCCAAGTCGAAAGGAGAGCTGACAGTGGAGACGTCATCCGGTGAGTAGAGAGAAAATCCAGGATCGATGGAGAACTAACCTGGGGTGTGTCGCGACGGGCACAAGACCAGTACCTGGGTCTCCTCCGCAGCGGGTTGAGGGACAACTTCAATGACCCCCTCGGCAGGTTGAGGGGGAGTGACCTGGACAACCTCTTCTACAAGCAGGTGGGGAGCAATTGGGACTGGCTCTTCGACAGGCCTGGGGATAGCCTGAACTTCCTCGTCAACGGGCCGTACGATGATTGCACAGGTTCCTCAACCAGATGAGGAGCAACGACGCGAATGACTCCTGCAAATTAGAGTGAGCCTCATTTAACACAGTTAGTGAGAACCTACTGGTCTCGAGTGTGTTGTCAAAGATGGTGCTCAAAGGAGAGGAGAGGGAATGGTCAGAGGAACGGTCGGGTGGCCGATGGAGAGACCGATATCAATGCTGCGACGATGCAGTCCCCAGAAATGCAGACACCGACATCGATACGATATGCGTAAGAAGATTCTGCCCCAGAGAGAAAAGAGAAAGAATAGTAGATGAGTGTCCCTCCAGGGAAAGGGAAAGACTCACGCTGCCTCTGCCAGTGGGCCGCCTATGTCCCCCCATCGTTTCCAATATCATCCATCGCTTTGCGGTTTCCATCGGTGTCGTTGGTGTTGTCGAGATTGGTCATATTCAGTAGACATTGTAGCATTGGTGCAGATAATCGATAATAGCCCGGATTCAGATTACAGCAAGGTACATCATGAGTTTCATTATGTAAGAAAAAAATACAATTTCAGCAATCTCGTGCCGTAGCTATCGCCAGTTTTCTGTGACCAGGTCTGACTAGATCTAACTACCAAATGACTCTGATCCGACTTGGCCGGACTTGACAAAAATTTTGACTACCGGCAGTCTCGGCTCGACCTGGATTCGACCAACGGCTGACACCTCTGGACTGCCGGTGACTAATTCCGGTTTTCCTTTTTTACTGAGAGTCACAAGAGAAAAGACTAGATTCACAGTAGTAATCTACCTAGTAAACACGACAACGCGTGTACTATGAGTCCGTTAGCGTTACAGTAATAGGTCGGAATAAAAAAGGGAGGCGCATACACACTAGTCTACGACCTTAAGAGCGAAAATGGTACTGTACAGTTAATTACACCCCAATCGACCCCATCCCGATCACGGCCGCCAACAAAACGAAATTACAGTACTCTTAGCCACGGTCTGCGCTACCGGCGGTTGACTCGTCCAACAATAACTGCAGTAGAACCAATGTAACGACAGCAAGACCAATTGGGATCATGACAATAGCTGAGATCAGTCACTTCGCGTTATGACTTCTGCGGGAATTTGCCGATGAGGGGAAGCTTGGGTCGAGGAAGATGGGTTTGAGCAGTCCAGGAGTTCACGCAAGAGGTCTCGAGGACGCATGCGGTTCTGTATTGCACAGAGTCAATAGGGGGCTTTCATACACGAGAGCGTGCAATATTCGACACACCGTAACGACGTTAGAATAGGTCTTCGGACCCAGAGATAGGTGTTGACCAAGGATCAAAATGAGAGGGATCAAGCCCACTCCCGGGAGTTTGGGAGCGTAGTACGCTGGGATCAAGGGAATTGTCGTAGAACGACCTCCATGAGTCTGCTTTGTTAGCCATCGCGATCCACTTATCTGGGAAGTCTTTGACGGGGTTGAGAAAATCCTTATGGATTCCCGAGCACCAGAAATCGTACGTTGTGAAGTACGGCCGTCCATCCTCATCGACATACGATGCACCCATTGCCGGTGATGAGTAAGTCTTGCGAATGACCCCCGATGCTTTGCTACTACAAAGTGCGAAAACGATGCGGATGATCGGGATAGGGAATCTTCGTTCTAGTTTATCTAAACTGAGCAAACCACACGCGAAGGGGTCCATTTGCTTGAAAATTTGGTCCTGGGCTGCTTCGCTGGTATCGTTCTTCTCTACTTGGACGATGATGAAACCAACTTTATCGACGTCGAGGTCAGTACCGCCATACAAGAACGGGTAAATGGCGTCGAAGTCACACTGGCCGGTGGCACCAGATGCAGCTGCGCCACGCGCCATGAATGCGAGTAAATAAGGCCTCGTCAGGACCTCCCGCTCGTGTGGCTCGATGAAGTGGTTGAAATGCATCCAGGCGTGGCCAAATACCTGCCCAAACATTTGTGCAGGTGTATCGTGACAGAGTGATGGCATCGCCTCTGACATTGACTTGTATGTTGCTTTTGAGAAAAGGGACGAAAACAACACCGCTACGGAGAAGTAACGCGAGAGTTGTCCTGGAAACTTGGGGTTAAGCCGTGCCGCTGCTGTGTCACGAGCCCATGTGAAGAACGCGGCGACCAATAGTTCTGCTCGATCTCCAGTATTGATGCCAAATCCGGTCAGAACCCCGGAAAGTGCGTCAACTAGACTGAAGCAACGACGGTCAGTCATAACCATGGATGCCGCCTCCGCAAGGATAGGCTCAGACGCGGCAATGCCACGTATAGTATCGATCCCATCTCCAATCGACATGCAGACACGCATGTGGTTAGATATTTGCTCTTGTTCTTTTTCCACTTGGTCGCTAGGTAATGGAACGTAGATCGTGCTATTGATGTCCAGAGGCAACCGCTGCGACAAAACAGCACGATTCTGAGCCTCTGACAGCTTATCCACGAACGTTCCACAGAGTAACTTCATGGAAGCAAAGTGGACCAACCCGCGGCGTACTTCCTCATCGCCATGATCATAAGTTGTGCCCCACCTGACAAAAGGTGAGAAACCCGGAATATACAATAAGTTACGGCTCACAATGGCCTTCCCATATGGGCAATACACTCCAACGAAGTGACATCATCGAGGGTTTTGTACTTGTCGAAGACTTTGCGGTTCCTCATGAGTTGGTCAAAGCCCAGATATATGAAGGGTGTGGGAGTTTTGAGTTTGCCATCATTCATGCGGTGGGATGCATCACGACCACGAGGCGGAGAAATTTGAGAGATTTTCCCGGTAGTCGAGACGAAGAATGTGAACAATGACACATCTGAGAGTACCCCAAGTACCTGACAAAGTTCAACAAAATGGCTCCGCATCCCTTCAGACTCGAAGGGCCTCGTCAACGAATGGGCTTCGTCGAACACAAGGAAGACATCTGGAAGTCGTAGCTCTTCCATTGAAGGGCTATCATCCTTGATTCGACGTCGAAGGCTTTCGAATGCGTCTATCATTTTCTTGTCGGGCTTGTCGGGCTTCTTTTCGTCCAGCTTGCTCTTGTCGCCCAGCTCACTCTCGCGCGACTGGTTCTTGTCGCTCGGCTTACTCATATCACTCATGGTGTCGCTCAGGATGCCCTCCTTCAAAATAACATCGACGAGTTGGAAAGGATTGCAAGGAGAACATAGGTACGACGTACCTTTGCCTTGTCAACAACCTCATGGTAAAAGTTGACTCTTTGGATCCCGGAGGAACCCATACTTTGCCCATATGACATGAATATCCTGAACTTGTCAATGTGATACGTTCTCTTAGCACTGCCTTCACTGGGGATATAATCTACATCTAACTTCGTGATGGTCTCCGCGGTGACGCAAAAGAGTGCTTTGAGGAAATATTGCATTCGCATGTAGGATGACTCGCTTTTGCTTTTACCTTGATACACCTGATTGCTTGTGAGGAACTCGCGAACTTCATCGTCGGCGGGGGGGAAGCCTAACAAGCAAGTTTGGCAAGCTATGGAGGTGAAAGGGACATGACACACCTTTGCCATCCTTCGGGCGCAAGTTGATTGGGATTAGGAAATGTCGCTTGGAAAACTCATCCAACAGGCGCGATTTTCCCATTCCAGATGACTGGACAATTGAGCAGTAACGAGCATAGCTCTTCCCCAACGTCGTCTGTTCATGGACGTGCTTCTCAAGAGCCCGTAGCGGGCCCTTCCCGATGAATTGTGCAGTCCAGGAATCCACAACAGCTGAGGTAAAAGTGGAAAGTAAGGTGCGTCACTAGGCCGAAATGGTTGGGACTCACCCTTGCCCTGCGATTCCCTAGAAACTATTCTCTCCTCAGACTCGTTAGCCTCAGGCCGGGATGAAGGTGAATGGCGGTGTGAACATTTCGGCGACATGGCAATGTGGTCAAGTCTCAGTCCAAGTGGTGTGATCTGCGCCCGTTCGAGCTCCACCAAATCACGCGTGAGTCCTCCCTCGTCCGATCGATCGCGGGGCCGACGGAACGGAGAGAGCAGACGTCGATATGAGATTCATAACTATCCCTCTTCTCGTCGTCGTCACCATCGCCCTCCTCAACGCTGCCGCGCTCGGTGAGTCCTCGCTCTCTATCGGATCGATCGGGGGCTGACTAGCGCTGACTCTCAGACTTCAGACTCGGTATTCATATATTCATAGCTTGTATTCTCTCCTCTCGTCACTCTCCCTCCCTCCCTCCGGAACCGCTCAGAACGAAGAGAACAGACATCGATCGATATGAGTGAGATTCATAACCATCCCTCTTCTCGTCGTCATCATCGCCGCTGACCTCGGTGCTACCTCACCGGTCACCCTCTGCTACGGCTGCGAAAACGCGGGCTCAGTGCTCACCTTCCCTCCACTCCCTAACTGTCGACGAGAGCAGACATTGATATGAGATTCCTAGCCACCTCTCCTTGCTCACCCTCCCTCCCTCCGGAAGCGCTCGGAAGCGCTCTCTCGGTGAAGAGATGAAGGAAGGCAGACATTGATCCTCTTCTCTGTGCCGACCTCGCTCGGTGAGTCTTCTCTGTCGGATTGACCATGGGGACCGACTCAGACTTGGTCGTCCCTCATCGTTTTGTGCTCTCGCAGCCACCGTGAACTCGTTCCATGTTTCGCCAAAGATGTCCCTCCCCCCCAAAGCCCAAGACGCACCATCTCTGCGAGGACGTGCAGAAGGCAAGAGGGCCGTGCAGGGTGCCGGTGCTGCCTCACCGGCCGCCCTCTGCTACGGCTGCTCTCTCTCTCCCCTCGCTCATTACCTCACTCATTTTACCTTCCATCGCCCATGGACCGTCGGAGCCCGATTTCGCCTTGCAAGAGGCTCCCCAGCCCCTCATAGCCCGGCTGCGTGTCCCCGCGTCTCGTGCTGCCTCACCATCCCATCTTCGTCACATCGCCCTCAGCACCCATCCCTTGAAGCTGTCAAGACGCTTTGCAACCGTCGATCACTTCGTCCGGCCACCCCTTTGTCTCTGGCAAGGGCGCAGTTCTTTTTATTTTACCAATCCCTTGTATGCTGGTGCGCTCGCCGTCGCTCGTGCTTCGGAAACACCTTGTCGTCGCCGTGTCATCACCACCCGTCTCACCACATCGATTCCGCGCCTCAATCATCTCCGCGTTCCGTCTCGTGTCCTCTTCCCGATCTCAGATCGAACTGGTCAACATGGTTATCGAATCTTGCTCCCAAGAGCGCTCTTACTCAACCTTCTACGGCCTCACCAGCGAACCTTTCTGCGAGCTAAACCGCGTATGGTGCGAGTGCTATGAGAGAGCCTTCGAGACATACTATGACACAATCCACCGATACGAGACGAACCGCCAACATAACATTACGCGGCTTTTGGCCATTTCTTTGCGAATGACGCCATATCATGGTATTCTGCGGACAATCAAGATGAACGAGGACGACACCACGAGCTCAAGCCGCATTTTCGTGAAGATCATGATGCAAGAAGTCACGGAAAGCATGGCTTTACCCACTCTCAAAGACCGCTTTGCAGACCCGGAGATAAAGGCACTTCGCGGTCAACTACTTCACAAGTGTCGGGCTTGGTGCTCTCACCGAAGAAATGCGCGAGCATCTCAAAGTGAGTCCAGATCAGGACTCCCCGTGCTGAAGCATGTGCCTCTATAGAATGCGCCTCGTCTTATCATGGAGCAACGCCGTGCAATGTTGGAGGCCGAATCATCGTCTTCCGACAGTTCCGCTGATACCGACTCGTCTTCTGACACCACCGATTCCGATTCCGACTCTGACTCTGACGCGACGGATGGTCCTCGCGACCGTGACCGCCGCCGCCGTTCTCCGTCTCCTCCGCGTCGCCATCAGCAGGATTCTCCCCACCGTCGGCGCGACGACAACCGCTCACCATCTCCGCCGCCCCGTCCTCGTCGGGACGAGCCGCTCGCGGACGCGATGACAGTCGCTCACCATCGCCACTAAATGACGATCGAAGGGACGACGCGCGTGGTAGTTAAGGACAGACCGTCGCGAATCCCCTGCGCGGTATCGTCGGTGCAGTATTTCAGATTCAGTGTCGCCCCCTCGTCGGTGCTACAACCACTCGCGTGAGCGTTCGCCGCCGCCGCCACCGCGGGAAAGTGCGCGAGACCGTGATCGAGACCGGGATTACGACCGTAGAAGTGATGACTCGCGGGACAGATACAGGGATCGCCCGCGCTGAAGCTGAAGCGCTGATGGGAGGCTTATCTACTTGTTTTGCTCAACATATGTGCTATCGTTCGATATGTGTTTATGTGTACGTCCGCAAAAATATTCGTGCTCCTCGTTCAAGTACGTTTAGTGCACTGGGATAATATGATATAATGATATGCGTACACATATGCTAGCTACGCGAAGGGCCGTCAGTCCTCTCTAAGGCGTCTGTGCCTGCTCACTCTCATCCTTTGCCTTACGTTCCTTCATCTCGCGATAACGTCGAATGGCATTCTCCCGCTCCGTCTCCATCATCGCCCGTTGAGCCATCGAAAGCACACTCCCGACAGCCTTCGTCCGCGCAGGCTTGGCGCCCAGGTCAGAAGCTCGTCTTCGCGGGAGCTTCTCCAGGTCTGGCGGTGCAGTCGCGATATCGTTGAGACGACGCGGTCTAGCGCTCGAAATCGTTGCGAACTCCTTTGGCCGATCACGGTGCTTATCGCCGCCCGCTGCTGTAGACAGGGTAGTCGTCGTCGTACCCTCCGCGTTGCCAACGCTACTTCGAGGCTTTGATTCTCGCGGGGTCCCATTCACGGTGGCCGCTTTCCTTTCCTTGCGCTCTGTCGCGGCAGAAGCACGCATTGCAGATTGCACCAGCGGGCGCATGTGGTCCTCGACTCTCCTAAACATAACAGTGAGTGAAGAAGGACCAGAATGCTCGGGAAACGGCGCACCGATTAAAGTGTTTCAGCGATTCGCCCGGCTGGATCTCAATAGTCGACTTGCCCGCGTCCGAGTCTGCAGCGGCGCGACGACGTTTCTTGCCTTTGGCCAGAGTAGGGGCATCGCAATCACCACCATCGCGTGCGCCCTCTTCGAGCCACCGCGCGCGCTTTTTCTGCCGATATTCAGCGCGAATCCTGGCCGCTTCCAGCACTCGCGAGATGGACCTGGGGATGCCTTCAGTGCTGAGGGTTGTACCATTGCCTGCGCCTGGCGGCGGAAGATCTGCGCCCCTAGGAAAATAAGAGAGGGGAGGAGGTATGGGGGTTAGAATCGGTGCCGACCTTTCTTTTCGTTGTTGCTCGCGTGCTGAGCGCTTCGCACGTTTATGAGGCATGGCCCAGCCTTTACAGCAGGCGGCCTCAGTACCGTGTCGAGCACGTAGGAGGAATGGTGACTGCCTTATGTAATGTCATAGATAACGCTCAGCCAGCGGTCCAGTGGCGTTGGCCGTGGGCCAAATTCAGACATGGGAATTGACAGCCGTGGGAGTGCCACGGCGTTAGATGGGCGGTACAGTATAATGCGGATAGTGCGTGGTTACAGTAACTGGACGCTCGAACCGCACGTTCACTCTACCCCATCACTCTAACACTCGCACTCTTCTATCTAGTATGGCCACTGCACAAGTTGTGGAGCACCAGCAAATCTCCTCGAATTCGTGCGTAGATAGTCTTTGACAACTGTCTTCCTTGTTAGTGACCCACTGCCCCAGCCCGGGTCCCTCGGCACCGCAGAACTCAGGAAGAGGGTGCGTCGATCTCCTCTTTTAGTGTACCGATACTCTCTCAAGAACCGTACTTTCACAGGTCTCAAATCACTAAATCGCAAGGAAGCCTATTCCGGCTACGTGTTGAGGTGATCGGTATGTACTCGAATCCCAACTCGACGATGCTTTGATAGCTGTTTAATCTCTTTGTTAGTCCTCCGAGCGCATAATGTACCACGTATCAAGAAAAGGTTAGGCCCGAAGAGGCGGTTCTTCGTCACTCTAACAAATCACGCAACAATGAAGACGAAAAGCGTCCAGATTGATGGGGATGGACAGACGGTGCACTGGAACCAGACGCTCGGCCCTTTGTAGGACTTTCCTTTTCGATATCGTTTTTCGGCTAAAGTCTAGTTCAGTTCCGCACAACAGTCTTCACCTATTATACTGCGACTTTATGAGAAACGGTACCTACACCCTGATGTCGTTATCGGAACGCATCAGATACTGATACCCGCCGAATCCCAAAGAGGTTCGTATCTTATTGGAAACCTCGTTTGTTCGACTAGCTGAATATCTCGGGGTAGATGTTCCTGTTGAGATCAGTAATGGCGATGGAGAAGCTGGAACGTCGACGCAGCCGGTCACACTCTACTTAACGATTGCTGTGTCATCGGATGCGACATCTCCAATCTTTTCCAACACTCCCGAAGTACTGACCAAAGGGGACAACTCTACTGAAGAAGAACCTACTAAGCCCACTCCCGTCCAGGCGGAGATGTCGCCCGTCGAGGATGCTCTGATGGCTCTCCATCGCGTCGATGATACTAAGAAGCTGATTGACCGAAGGGATATATGGAGCGGGGCTGTTAGTAGAATCAAGTGGGTGATGGACACTGTAAGCCCAATTGCGGGAGTGCGTGCAACATCTATTTTGCCTCTCGGCTGAGCTGACTTCCGCTCTCAGCTCCACCCGTTTGCGAAGATGGCATATGGTTTGGTTTCAGCTATTCCCGGGGTGCGTCTGTTTTTTTGTATTATTGTTGGAAAGAAACATTTATTTCGGGCGCCAGACACTCCTAGAACAGTACGAACGTGACGACAACGTCCTAACCCTACTTGAAGCCATGCACGATGCGTTCGATTTCGCGCAGCACGAAGACACTTTGAAATCCATCAAGCCCGACTCTAGGCAGGCTGAAATCCTTACTACGATGCTGCGGGATGTCTGTAGTTGCAGTGACTTTATCCGATCGTATGCAAAGGACGAACAATTCTGTACGTTGTCGTCATCTCCTCTACTGGCCGATGTAAACGCATAGCTTTTAGGGAAGCGGACGTTGAAGAATATGGGCGGAGGAGTCGCCAAAGATATCGAGGACTTGTCCGCTGCCCTTGTCGAACATCGAAGGGTATTCTTGGACCAGGCTATCATCACTACGGAGATAACTGCGTTCCAAATTCTGGACGGCGCGGGAATACTTTCAGCTAAGGTGGACGGGATATCTACTCAGCTTAAGTGGGTGTCGAGCCAAGTTTTTGATGCCGGTATGTAGCCCTGATGACTCGGGTTTGTTGGGTAATCGGTCTGATAATCGTTATAGAACTTGATAGAAAAATCGGAGAAATCCCATATGGGACAGGCTCACGATTCGCACCCGACAAGGGCTGTCTTCCGGGAACACGTACAGCCTTCCTAGACTTCGTTGTTAATTGGGTGAACGATCCCACTTCGGAGCGTTGTCTCATTCTTTTCGGGCAAGCAGGCACGGGAAAGTCATCGATTGCGCATGAGGTCGCACGTCGCTTCAAAAACATGCATCGTCTTACGTCATCATTTATCTTTTCGCGGAAGGAGCACTCCAAACAGGTGGCCTATCATCTCTTCACGACTCTTGCTCGCGATCTCTCCGACCGCTATCCTTCGTTCAAAACCGCGCTGGGAAGTGTCATAAAGGGCGACTCCTCTCTTCGAGTTGGAACGCGCGACTATGGTACCCTGTTCGAATCCCTTATCCTGGAACCGCTCAAGGACCTGCACATCGTCGGTCCTATTCTTGTTGTAATCGATGCCTTGGACGAGAGCGGGGATGCAACTGGAAGAACAGGGTTACATACATTTCTCGCCAAAAATCTCATCAGACTCCCATCGAACTTCCGTGTGCTCATCACCTCGAGGCCAGAGGACGGCATCGAGTCTGCGCTCGTTGGAGCGCAATCAGTCGAGATCAAACTCATGAATGATTCCGAGCTGGCTGCTAAAACGCATGACGACATTCTTACCTTTCTTCAGGAGAGGCTGCATTCAAATCAGTTCAGACATCATGGCGACGCACTGGCAACAAAGGCCGAGGGATTGTTTCAGTGGGCAGCGGTTGCCAGTCAATTCATCGTAGATCCTCCCGAACGCTTTGGTTTTGACAGGAAAAAGGTCATTAACCATCTTCTGAAATCCAGTGCAAAACGCGGTGGACAAGATCCTTTAGATGAGCTATACAAAGAAGTCCTTGAAGGATACTTTACGGCGCCAGAATCTCGGGTTCTATTCCGCTCTGTTGTGGGACAGTTGATCACTTCATTTGAACCACTCAGCATCCGTTCCCTGACCAATCTACGACGGCACGCCGACGACGAGGACGACAATGACAGCGACGATGACGAGGACGACGAGGATGACAACGATGGCGATACCGTTGTTTTATTGCTTCGTCGCCTTGGCTCGTTGTTGAGTAATGTCAATTCATCCGATAGAAATCTTCCCATCATTCTTCTCCACACATCATTCCGCGATTTCCTCACAAATAAAGAGAAGAGCGGTGATTTTTGTATCGACATTCGTGACGTTCACCGTCAGTTGGCTTATTCCTGTCTCGGTCTACTACTCAAAAACCTCAAATTTAACATCTGCAATCTTGAGTCGTCATACCTTGCCAACAAAGACGTCAAAGACCTCCCCTCCCGCGTTGATGCACATATCCCACACGCTCTGCTGTATGCCTGTCGATTCTGGGACAATCATTTGGAGCAAATTGACTTCGAAACCGATGTCTTTGTCCAACTTCGAACTTTATTTGAGAATAAATTTCTCTTTTGGCTAGAGGCCCTTAGCATGACGGGCAACCTGAGTCTAGCTTCGCCGGCGTTGTCGGCCCTGAATGTGTGGCTGGCGTCAGGTCATAGTGTGAGTAGATCTGTCGTAGTCTATGAGGAAGGCAAACAACTAATTACTACAATCGCAGCAGGCAGAAGTAGAGAAATTCAGGTCGTTCGTCAATGATGCCTCTATGTTTGTACGGTATTTTGGGATGGTCATGACAAAGAGTGTTCCACATATCTATCTCTCTGCTCTTCCATTTGCACCGATCCGCTCTGTCGTCTCTGCACATTATTTCAACTCATTTCCTCAGATCTTACGCGTAGAACGGGGGCGATTGTCTGATTGGCCATCATCGGAGATGGTGATTCCAAATGTTGGGGATGGGGTCTATTCCATTGCACTCTCACCGAATGGCCAGCGGATCATCTCAGGCTCGGCCGATGGGACAATTCATGTGTGGAACTCCACTACGGGAGAGACAGAGGCAGGCCCATTTACTGGACACACGGATTTGGTCAGGTCTGTGGCACTCTCGCCAGATGGCCAGCGGATCGTCTCAGGCTCGGATGATCGAACAATTCGTGTGTGGAACGCCACCACGGGAGAGACGGAGGCAGGCCCGCTTACTGGACACACGGATTCGGTCCTTTCTGTGGCATTCTCGCCAGATGGCCAGCGGATCGTCTCAGGCTCGCGAGATCGAACAATTCGTGTGTGGAACGCCACCACGGGAGAGACAGAGGCAGGCCCGCTTACTGAGCACACGAATTCGGTCGAGTCTGTGGCATTCTCGCCAGATGGCCAGCGGATCGTCTCAGGCTCGGAAGATCGAACAATTCGTGTGTGGAACGCCACCACTGGAGAGACAGAGGCTGGCCCGCTTACTGGACACACGAATTCGGTCTTTTCTGTGGCATTCTCGCCAGATGGCCAGCGGATCGTCTCAGGCTCGCGAGATCGAACAATTCGTGTGTGGAATGCCACCACGGCAGAGACGGAGGCAGGCCTGCTTACTGGACACACGGATTCGGTCTATTCTGTGGCATTCTCGCCTGATGGCCAGCGGATCGTCTCAGGCTCGCAAGATGGAACAATTCGTGTGTGGAACGCCAGCACGGGAGAGACAGAGGCTGGCCCGCTTACTGGACACACGAATTCGGTCTATTCTGTGGCATTCTCGCCAGATGGCCAGCGGATCGTCTCAGGCTCGCGAGATCGAACAATTCGTGTGTGGAACGCCACCACGAGAGAGACAGAGGCAGGCCCGCTTACTGAACACGCGTCTTCGGTCTATTCTGTGGCATTCTCGCCAGATGGCAAGCGGATCGTCTCAGGCTCGGAAGATGGAACAATTCGTGTGTGGAACGCCACCACGGGAGAGACAGAGGCTGGCCCGCTTACTGGACACACGCATGAGGTCTATTCTGTGGCATTCTCGCCAGATGGCAAGCGGATCGTCTCAGGCTCGGAAGATCGAACAATTCGTGTGTGGAACGCCACCACGGGAGAGACGGAGGCAGGCCCGCTTACTGGACACACGGATGAGGTGTATTCTGTGGCATTCTCGCCAGATGGCCAGCGGATCGTCTCAGGCTCGCTTGATCGAACAATTCGTGTGTGGAACGCCACCACGGGAGAGACAGAGGCAGGCCCGCTTACTGGACACACGGATGAGGTCGTTTCTGTGGCATTCTCGCCAGATGGCCAGCGGATCGTCTCAGGCTCGCGAGATCGAACAATTCGTGTGTGGAACGCCACCACTGGAGAGACAGAGGCAGGCCCGCTCACTGGACACACACATTCGGTCTATTCTGTGGCATTCTCGCCAGATGGCCAGCGGATCGTCTCAGGCTCGCATGATGGAACAATTCGTGTGTGGAACGCCACCACGGGAGAGGCAGAGGCAGACCCGCTTACTGGACACACGTATGCGGTCGTTTCTGTGGCATTCTCACCTGATGGTCAGCGGATTGTCTCAGGCTCGTTTGATCGAACAATTCGTGTGTGGAATGCCACCACGGGAGAGACAGAGGCAGGCCCATTCACTGTACACACGTCTTCAGTCATGTCTGTGGCATTCTCGCCAGATGGCCAGCGGATCGTCTCAGGCTCGTTTGATGGCACAGTTCGTATGTGGAACGCCGCTATGGGAGAGACAGAGGCAGGCCCATCTATCGGAAACATGGATTCGGTCGAGTCGGCGGCATTCTCGCCGGATGGTCAGTGCATTTTATCGTCAGGACATGGGTCAATTCGTGTATTAAACGCTACGACAGGAAATACGGAAACTATAAGACACGTCGCCATCGATGACCACACCGTGATCAATGAGGAGGGATGGATATGCGGTAGTAAAGGTGAACTCCTAATGTGGATCCCGGAAGTACATAGGGCACATCTTCACCGCCTAGGTGTTGTCTGGGTTGCCGGCATACGTGAAACCCGCCTCGATCTTTCTACTTTCGTACATGGACGGAATTGGACTACTTGTATTAACCCGTAGATAAGACCGCTGCAGCAGTTCGTGGCTTGTCTTCAGGTGGTCTGAAGTGTAATGTGATATGCTAGATACTTACTGCAGTAGTACCCGACGGATTCAAGGCTCAGCCTGAGTCAGTAACTGCCAAGGAAGCTGTCAAGATGTTGATATGTTGCCATCAAGATAACGCGACATCGCATATCCGCGAGTTTGTCGACGAGCTTTCAGTGCACAAAACGTCGCCCCCACTTCAACCCACTACTGAAAGTACAATCACAGAAAAGAGAAATTAGGTTTTCGGTCACTGCGGTCCAAATCTATGGACAGACGCGAACCTGAAGTTGCCATGCGAAGACTTGGAGATGGTGAGTGTGGGAAAAGACATGTGAGTTACAGTGAATCGACTAGGGAAGAAGTCTGCTAATTAGCATGTTCGCAGATAACTCCTCCAGGCCCCGGCAGTCTCATCAACAAGGGTCACATATCAGAAGAAAAAAGAGAACAAGATGACAAGCAAGACGAAAGCAAAGCAAAATAAAATAAAAAGAATATTACATGGGTTAGCAGAAACGACACTAGCAGTTGTACACTAGTCGCCTTCCTTTACCATATCTGCAGGCGCCAACAGGCCGACCGTGTTCCCGAACCTAGCAAGACAACACGTCCGCCCGCTCACCAGCGGCCCAACACGCGTAAAAGGCAGCCGCGGCGTCTCGCTCGCGACCGCAGACCGCGCCGAGAACCCCGAGGCGATCGGCTGGAGCGCCGCAAGCGGCGACGCGCTAATGCGAGCATCGGCGGGGTTGAACGTCCACGCCTCCCACGGCCCCAGCGACACCGCGCTAAGACCGCAGTCTCGCTGCGTGCGAGACACAACGTCCACCGCCTTCCTCGCTTCCGAGTCTGGGCGCCTCTGCGAGCGCCGTCGCAGGCCGACCACCCTCGATCCCGTCACGTCCCATGCCCCACGCTCACACATCGTGTCCACCACCCGGCCGACCACGAGCGAACGCCAGCGGGCGGGTATATGCGGCGCTTCGGGGGGCCCCAACGGTCCGTCTGATTTGCTTTCTGGTACCGCAAGCGTGTCCGACGCCGCGGCGCGACCCAGCGAATCTTTCTCCGACGCACGACGCGATAGAACGCCGTGCCCGGAGATAGGGAACGATGTGTTGTCCTCTGATATAGACGCATGACGCGACCGTGAGGGCTGTACAGGAGTCGTCGATGCAGTACTGGAATTCCGTGAGTGAAGCCGAGCGGGGAACCCCATGGCGGCGCCTCGGGTTGTGGTGGTGAATTGTGAATGCATGTGCAACGTGGAGACGAAGAGGCGGCTGAAGAAGTGATGTCCGGGGAGAGAAATTCTCGGAAAAACTGAACAGTAAGTGCGGCGGTGATCGCGAGGGCGAAGCTATCCGGCTGTGGTGCCATGTATGGCTTACATAATTCAGGGCAAAGGGCTGAGAGTGGGTGGGGTTCTCTGAGGGGCGCGATGTAACAACTGGTCGTGCCGTCCCAAAGGGAGATGACCCCTGCTTCTGTCGCCGCACCAATCACGAGCGTACGCACACCGTCCAGCTCTACCAAGCACGCGTGAAACCTAGCAACTGTGTCGGTCGGATTACCAGCTTGTAGGCGACAAACGGCCGCCAGGGGTGGTTTCAAGCCAGACACGAGTTCTATGATATCGAGCGAGCCGTCTCAATAGAGTAAGCTGCTACAAGGCGATTGGTATCCGGAATACGGAGGACACTGGATGACGTCCTTGGGGTGGTGATCTTAAAACCGGGCTGTCAGGTGTCGCTTCATCCCACTTGAAAATCGCCATTTTCGTACGTCACGACAGTCGGCATATGGTCCGTGCGAGTAGGAGAAAATGGTGTTGAACCCCCGGAGACGTGGGTATTCACGATGTGGATACCGGTCACAGCGCTCTGTAATGGCAGCGAATCAGCATCGGCGCGGGGGCGCTGTGCTTCGAGACGCTCGGCATCTTTGAGCAGATATAGAAGGAGAGCGTAGAGCGCTGCGACAGTGGTCGCGATGGGAAGTACGACGATACGTGTCATCCGTGCCGTTGTGCGCACGACCCGGGAGTAAGAAAATGCCGGGCGCCCGCGGTGAAGTTGTTGAGGGCGTGTGGTGGACTGAGCGCCGTCGGAGTGAAATATTAGAAGTGTGGGTGGCCTCGATGCGTAGATGTACAAGTGGGTCTTCTCTCGGGTTTAGCATATGCCATGTATGCCAAGCAGGATCTCCCGCGCCAGAGAGGAGATCCTGTTTACGTTGTCGAGCAAGAGGTATCGAAGCTGGTATCGAGGGGGTATGACGATTTGCAGGGTATGTCACGCCAGTAGTCGCAAGAAGCTGAGAGAATGAATCAGGATTCGTGAAGGATAAATGATGAGGCGACGTACCGATAACAAACTAATCTCAGTCGCACGTCCACGGAGCAGTCCCTGCAACGTTGCCATAAATTTACGGCCTCTCCCATTTGGCTTGGCCGTCTGTCTCGGCGCGACAGGCTGGACGGATGGTGTGAAACCTGCATTTTTGCTGTAAGAGCCAGTGTACGTGGCCAGTAGAGCAAAGATCGAGGACATAGATAAGCACGCGGTGACCCGGAATGACCCGGAAGCCCACGAGGGCGCAAACACTCGGGCTGGTTACGAGCAGTGTTGTCATGTCGCGGGTCTGACTCAGACCCGCGACCCCGGGTCGGGTAGTCTGACTCCGACCCGTTAGGGTCAGATTACAGTCATCCATGGCTCAATGGAACGTCGGGGTCAATGGACCAAACGACTCTGACAACCGCATTTTTGGTAAAATCACTTCGGACTTTTTGTAATACACAATGTATAGTACTCATGCATGTCCCCTCAAAAATTTATAGAGGTATAATGAGCACATGTCGCAGTAGACTTCTTTCTCATAATTTTTGGCAAAAACTAAAATTTGATAAATGAAACCGGACGGGAACTGCTTGGATTTTTGCAAACTTTTTGTGGCCATATACAAAGTACATGCTATATAGTGAGTTCCAGATAGTCGTTTCAGAGGTGGCTATGTGCGATCGCAGGGTATCCACAGAAGAACGCTGAAAAGGTCGATTCTGTGCTACATCACGCCTGCCAAATCGGGAACTCAGGAACCAAAAGTGATGCGGGCCATGACAACACTTGTTGCCTCTCCCGATTTGGAAACTGCCTGTTGGTCCATTGACTCAGTTACAGCTGATAAGGACTTTTTGCACAGATGCCTCCGTTACATTGTTCAACACCATCCGATAATGGTTTTGAAGTCCTCACTGGGTAGCTTACATGTATAACTAACATATTGTCTATTTAAATTTACTGATCGTCCACTATGACAAGTTCCCGAAGGTCAAAAAGATTTGAGTGGTCCAAAGAGCCATGGATGAATGTATGTGATACCTTTCTATATTCGGAAAATCGTGTGTGTCGAAGATTCATTACTCACGTGTATTTTCCCACACGCCACTTTCCTTTTTTATTACACCTTCGGGCTGGGCGGGCCATTGCCCCGTCGGCACAAACCGTAATGACTAAGCAGAATATGCGATTCCAAAAATGGTCTGACCCTCAGTCAGACCTTTGACCGGGGTCAACTGACCCGGACTGACCCGGCTGACTATGACCCATTTGACCCCGAGTCAGGCTGACTTGTACAACACTGGTTACGAGGATCTCGATGGCGCCGGTGAAGATAAGACCTATCCCGTTATGTACAGGAAGACCTTTGCGGACTGATTGTCCGAAGTAATTGCAAGTGCAAAGTAGGCCAAGTAAATACCCTTCTCTCCTGTTACTCACCAAACATCTCAGATCGAACTGGTCAACATGGTTATCGATCGATGTTGCTCCCAAGAGCGCTCTTACTCAACCTTTCTAGCCTCACCAGGGAACGTTTCTGCGAGCTAAACCGCGTATGGTGCGAGTGCTATGAGAGAGCCTTCGAGACATACTATGACACAATCTACCGATATGAGACGAACCGCCAACATAACATTGCGCGGCTTTTGGCCATTTCTTTGCGAATGACGACATCTCTTGGGTCCTTCTGCAGACGATCAAGATGAACGAGGACGACACCATGAGCTCAAGCTGCATTTTCTTGAAGATCATGATGCAAGAAGTCACGGACAGCATGGGCTTACCCACTCTCAAAGAGCGCTTTGCAGACCCGGAGATAAAGACAGTCGCTCACCATCGCCACCTCGCTCCCGGAGGAATGTCGATCGAAGGGACGACGCGCGTGGTAGTTATGGACGGGACCGTCGCGAATCGCCTGCGCGGTATCGTCGGCGCAGTGTTTCGGATTCAGGGTCGTCCCCTCGTCGGCGCTACGAGCGCTCGCGTGAACGTTCGCCGCCGCTGCGGGAGAGTGGGCGAGACCATGATCGAGACCGGGATTACGACCGCAGAAGAGATGACTCTCCGGACAGATACAGGGATCGCCGGCGCTGAAGCGATGACGAGAGGCTTGTCTACGTGTTTTGCCCAACCTATGTCCTATTGTTCGATATGTGTTTGTGTACGTCCGCAAAAGAAATCGTGCTCCTCGTTCGAGTGCATTTTGTAAGTTTAATAATGCACTGGGATAATATGATGATATATACGTACACATATGCTTGCCATCGGTCCTCCCTAAGGTGTCTGCGCCTGCTCACTTTCGTCCTTTGCCTTACGTTCCTTCATCTCGCGATA
Organism: Lactarius deliciosus; assembly: GCA_021525775.1. Lineage (NCBI taxonomy): Eukaryota > Fungi > Basidiomycota > Agaricomycetes > Russulales > Russulaceae > Lactarius > Lactarius deliciosus. The sequence goes on from JAKELK010000184.1 coordinate 55,559, forward strand.
CCGTCGAATGGCATTCTCCCGCTCCGTCTCCATCATCGCCCGTTGAGCCATCGAAACCACACTCCCGACAGCCTTCGTCCGCGCAGGCTTGGCGCCCAGGTCAGAAGCTCGTCTTCGCGGGAGCTTCTTCAGCTCTGGCGGTGCAGTCGCGATATCGTTGAGACGACGCGGTCTAGCGCTCGAAATCGTTGCGAACTCCTTTGGCCGATCACGGTGCTTATCACCGTCCGCTGCTGTGGACGGGGTAGTAGTCGTCGTACCCTCCGCCTTGCCAACGCTACTTCGAGGCTTTGATTCTCGCGGGGTCCCATTCACGGTGGCCGCTTTCCTTTCCTTGCGCTCTGTCGCAGCAGAGGCACGCATTGCGGATTGTACCAGCGGTCGCATGTGGTCCTCGACTCTCCTAAACAAAACAGTGAGTGAATAAGGACGAGAATTCTCGGGAAACGGCGCACCGATTGAAGTGTTTCAGCGACTCCCCCGGCTGGATCTCAATAGTCGACTTGCCCGCGTCAGAGTCTGCAGCGGTACGACGACGTTTCTTGCTTTTGGCCAGAGTGGGGGCATCACCGTCACCACCATCGTGCGTGCTGTCTTCGAGCTGCCGCGCGCGTTTTTTCTGCCGATATTCAGCGCGAATCCTGGCCGCTTCCAGCACTCGCGAGATGGACCTGGGGATGCCTTCAGTGCTGAGGGTGGTACCATTGCCTGCGCCTGGCGGCGGAAGATCTGCGCCCCTAGGAAAATAAGAGAGGGGAGGAGGCATGGGGTTTAGAATCGGTGCCGACCTTTCTTTTCGTTGTTGCTCGCGTGCTGAGCGCTTCGCACGTTTATGAGGCATGGCCCAGCCTTTACAGCAGGCGGCCACGGTACCGTATCGAGCACGGTAGATAGACTCGTAACGGTAGACCGGGGAGGAAGAATGGTGACTGCCTTATGTAATAGACCATCATTACGCTCAGCCGGCGGTCCAGAGGCGTTGGCGTGGGCCAAATTCAGATAGATTGGCACAGCCGGCGGGGTACAGTATAATGCAGATAGTGCAACTAGACGGTTGAACCGCACGTTCACTCTACTCCATCACTCTGACACTGGCACTCTCCTATTCAGTATGGCCACTGCACAAGATCTGGAGCACCAGCAAATGTCCTCGGATTCGTGCGTAGATGGTCTTTGACAACTGTCTTCCTTGTTAGTGACCCACTACCCCAGCCCGGGTCCCTCAGCACCGCAGAACTCAGGAAGAGCGTGCGTCGATCCCCTCTTTTAGTGTACCGATACTCTCTCAAGAACCGTACTTTCACAGGTCTCAAATCACTGAATCCCAAGGAAGCCTATTCCGGCTACGTGTTGAGGTGATCGGTATGTACTCGAATCCCAACTCGACGATGCTTTGATAGCTGTTTAATCTCTTTGTTAGTCCTCCGAGCGCATAATGTTCCACGTATCAAGAAAAAGTTAGGCCTGAAGAGGCGGTTCTTCGTCACTCTACTAACAAATCACGCAACAATGAAGACGAAAAGCGTCCAGATTGATCGGGATGGACAGACGGTGCACTGGAACCAGACGCTTGGCCCTTTGTAGGACTTTCCTTTTCGATATCGTTTTTCGGCTAAAGTCTAGTCCAGTTCCGCACAACAGTCTTCACCTATTATACTGCGACTTTATGAGAAACGGTACCTACACCCTGATGTCGTTATCGGAACGCATCAGATACTGATACCCGCCGAATCCCAAAGTGGTTCGTATCTTATTGGAAACCTCGTTTGCTCGACTAGCTGAATATCTCGGGGGTAGATGTTCCTGTTGAGATCAGTAATGGCGATGGAGAAGCTGGAACGTCGACGCAGCCGGTCACGCTCTACTTAACGATTGCTGTGTCATCGGATGCGACATCTCCAATCTTTTCCAACACTCCCGAAGTACTGACCAAAGGGGACAACTCTACTGAAGAAGAACCTACTAAGCCCACTCCCGTCCAGGCGGAGATGTCGCCCGTCGAGGATGCTATGATTGCTCTCCATCGCGCCGATAATGCTAAGGAGCTGATTGACCGAAGGGATATATGGAGCGGGGTTGTTAGTAGAATCAAGTGGGTGATGGACACTGTAAGCCCAATTGCGGAAGTGCGTGCAACACCCATTTTGCCTCTCGGCTGAGCTGACTTCCGCTCTCAGCTCCACCCGTTTGCGAAGATGGCATATGGATTGGTTTCAGTTATCCCCGGGGTGCGTCTGTTTGTGTTATTGCTGGAAGGAAATACTTATTCCCTGTTTATTCGGGCGCCAGACACTCCTTGAACAGTACGAACGTGACGACAACGTCCTAACCCTACTTAATGCCATGCACGATGCGTTCGATTTCGCGCAGCACGAAGACACTTTGAAATCCATCAAGCCCGACTCTAGGCAGGCCGAAATCCTTAATACGATGCTGCGGGATGTCTGTAGTTGCAGTGACTTTATCCAATCGTATGCAAAGGACGAACAATTCTGTACGTTGTCCTCATCTCCTCTACTGGCCGATGTAAACGCATAGCTTTTAGGGAAGCGGACGTTGAAGAATATGGGCGGAGGAGTCGCCAAAGATATCGAGGACTTGTCCGCTGCCCTTGTCGAACATCGAAGGGTATTCCTGGACCAGGCTATCATCACTACGGAGATAACTGCGTTCCAAATTCTGGACGGCGTGGGAATACTTTCGGCTAAGGTGGACGGGATATCTACTCAGCTTAAGTGGGTGTCGAGCCAAGTTTTTGATGCCGGTATGTAGCCTTGATGACTCGGGTTTGTTGGGTAATCGGTCTGATAATCGTTATAGAACTTGATAGAAAAATCGGAGAAATCCAATATGGGACAGGCTCACGATTCGCACCCGACAAGGGCTGTCTTCCGGGAACACGTACAGCCTTCCTAGACTTCGTTGTCACTTGGGTGAACGATCCCACTTCGGAGCGTTGTCTCGTTCTTTTCGGGCAAGCAGGCACGGGAAAGTCATCGATTGCGCATGAGGTCGCACGTCGCTTCAAAAACATGCATCGTCTTACGTCATCATTTATCTTTTCGCGGAAGGAGCACTCCAAACAGGTGGCCTATCATCTCTTCACGACCCTTGCTCGCGATCTCTCCGACCGCTATCCTTCGTTCAAAGCCGCGCTGGGAAGTGTCATAAAGGACGACTCCTCTCTTCGAGTTGGAACGCGCGACTATGGTACCCTGTTCGAATCCCTTATCCTGGAACCGCTCAAGGACCTGCACATCGTCGGTCCTATTCTTGTTGTAATCGATGCATTGGACGAGAGTGGGGACGCAGCTGGCAGAGCAGGGTTACACACATTTCTCGCTAAGAACCTCATCAGACTCCCATCGAACTTCCGTGTGCTCATCACCTCGAGACCAGAGGATGGCATCGGACCTGCGTTTGTCGGAGCGCCTTCAGTTGGGATCATAGACATGAAGGATTCCGAGCTGGCTGCCGAAACGCATGACGATATTCTTGCCTTTCTTCGGGAGAGGCTCCCTTTAGACGAGTTCATAAATTATGGCGATGCACTGGCTATAAAGGCAGAGGGATTGTTTCAGTGGGCAGCGGTTGCCAGCCGATTCGTCATAGACCCCCCCGGGCGCTTTGGTTATGACGCCAAGAAGTGTATAAACCATCTTTTGAAATCCAGTACAAATCGAGATGGACAAGACCCACTAGATGAGTTATACCAAGAAGTCCTCGAAGGATACTTCACAGAACAAGAAGCACGGGTCCTATTCCGCTCTGTCGTGGGACAGCTCGTCATTTCAATTGAACCCCTCAGTATCCGCTCCCTGACCATATTGCGACGACACGCCGGCGACGACGACGGTGGTGCCGTTGTTAGATTACTCAGTCGCCTTGGCTCGTTGTTGAGTAATGTCAATTCATCCGACGCTAACCTTCCCATCATTCCCCTCCATACATCATTCCGCGACTTCCTCACAAATAAAAAGAAGAGCGGCGAATTTTGTGTCGACCTTCGTGATGCCCACCGTCAATTGGCTCGTTCTTGTCTCGGTCTACTGCTCAAAAGCCTCAAATTTAACATTTGCAATCTCGAGTCATCATATCTTGCCAACAAAGATGTCAAAGACCTCCCCTCCCGCGTTGATGCACATATCCCACACGCTCTGTTGTATGCCTGTCGATTCTGGGACAATCATTTGGAGCAAATTGACTTCGAAACCGATGTCTTTGTCCAACTTCGAACTTTATTTGAGAATAAATTTCTCTTTTGGCTAGAGGCCCTTAGCATGACGGGAAACGTGAGTCTCGCTTCGCCGGCGTTGTCGGTCCTGAATGTGTGGCTAGCGTCTGATCATGGTGTGAGTAGATCTGTTGTTGATTCTATGAGGAAGGCAAACAACTAATTACTACATTCGCAGCAGGTTTCTCACCTAGAGAAATTCAGGTCGTTCGTCAATGATGCCTCTATGTTTGTACGGTATTTCGGGATGGCCATGACAAAGAGTGCTCCACATATCTATCTTTCTGCTCTTCCATTTGCGCCGGTCCGCTCTGTCGTCTCTGCACATTATTTCAACTCATTCCCTCGGATCTTACGCGTGGAATGGGGGCGATTGTCTGATTGGCCATCATCGGAGATGGTGATTCCAAACGTTGGGAATGGGGTCTATTCCATTGCACTCTCACCGAATGGCCAGCGGATTATCTCAGGCTCGAAAGATGGGACAATTCGTGTGTGGAACGCCACCACGGGAGAGACAGAGGCAGGCCCGCTTACTGGACACACAGATTCGGTCCGGTCTGTGGCATTCTCGCCAGATGGCCAGCGGATCGTCTCAGGCTCGGCCGATCGAACAATTCGTGTGTGGAACGCCGCCACAGGAGAGACAGAAGCAAGCCCGCTTACTGGACACACGGATTCGGTCTATTCTGTGGCATTCTCGCCAGATGGCCAGCGGATCGTCTCAGGCTCGGCCGATCGAACAATACGTGTGTGGAACGCCACCACGGGAGAGACAGAGGCAGGCCCGCTCACTGGACACACGGATTGGGTCTTTTCTGTGGCATTCTCGCCAGATGGCCAGCGGATCGTCTCAGGTTCGCGAGATCAAACAATTCGTGTATGGAACGCCACCACGGGAGAGACAGAGGCAGGCCCGCTTACTGGACACACGGGTTCGGTCATTTCTGTGGCATTCTCGCCAGATGGCCAGCGGATCGTCTCAGGCTCGCAAGATCGAACAATTCGTGTTTGGGACGCCACCACGGGAGAGACTGAGGCAGGTCCGCTTACTGGACACACGGAATGGGTCTTTTCTGTGGCATTCTCGCCAGATGGCCAGCGGATCGTCTCAGGCTCGCGAGATGGAACAATTCGTGTGTGGAACGCCACCACGGGAGAGACAGAGGCAGGCCCGCTTACTGGACACACGGATTCGGTCCTTTCTGTGGCATTCTCGCCAGATGGCCAGCGGATCGTCTCAGGCTCGCTTGATCGAACAATTCGTGTGTGGAACGCCACCACGGGAGAGACAGAGGCAGGCCCGCTTACTGGACACACAGATTCGGTCCGGTCTGTGGCATTCTCGCCAGATGGCCAGCGGATCGTCTCAGGCTCGGCCGATCGAACAATACGTGTGTGGAACGCCACCACGGGAGAGACAGAGGCAGGCCCGCTTACTGGACACACGCATTTGGTCTCGTCTGTGGCATTCTCGCCAGATGGCCAGTGGATCGTCTCAGGCTCGCTTGATCGAACAATTCGTGTGTGGAACGCCACCACGGGAGAGACGGAGGCAGGCCCGCTTACTGGACACACGAATTCGGTCCTTTCTGTGGCATTCTCGCCAGATGGCCAGCGGATCGTCTCAGGCTCGCCTGATCGAACAATTCGTGTGTGGAACGCCACCACGGGAGAGGCAGAGACAGGCCCGCTTACTGGACACACGGATTGGGTCTTTTCTGTGGCATTCTCGCCAGATGGCCAGCGGATCGTCTCAGGCTCGCAAGATCGAACAATTCGTGTGTGGAACGCCATTACGGGAGAGACAGAGGCAGGCCCGCTTACTGGACACACGGATTCGGTCTATTCTGTGGCATTCTCGCCAGATGGCCAGCGGATCGTCTCAGGTTCGCAAGATCGAACAATTCGTGTGTGGAATGCCACTACGGGAGAGACGGTGGCAGGCCCGCTTACTGGACACACGAATTCGGTCTTTTCTGCGGCATTCTCGCCAGATGGCCAGCGGATCGTCTCAGGCTCGCTTGATCGAACAATTCGTGTGTGGAACGCCACCACGGGAGAGACAGAGGCAGGCCCATTCACTGTACACACGTCTTCGGTCATGTCTGTGGCATTCTCGCCTGATGGTCAGCGGATCGTCTCTGGCTCGGATGATCGAACAGTTCGTATGTGGAACGCCGCTATGGGAGAGACAGAGGCAGGCCCATCTATCGGAAACATGGATTCGGTCGAGTCGGCGGCATTCTCGCCGGATGGTCAGTGCATTTTATCGTCAGGACATGGGTCAATCCGTATGTTGAACGCTACGACAGGAAATACGGAAACTATAGGACACGTCGCCATCGATGACCACACCGTGATCAACGAGGAGGGATGGATATGTGGTAGTAAAGGTGAACTCCTAATGTGGATCCCGGAAGTATATAGGGCACATCTTCACCGCCTAGGTGTTGTCTGGGTTGCCGGCGCACGTGAAACCCGCCTCAATCTTTCTACTTTCGTACATGGACGAAATTGGACTACTTGTATTAACCCGTAGATAAGACCGCTGCAGCAGTTCGTGACTTGTCTTCAGCCTGAGTCAGTAACTGCCAAGGATGCTGTCAAGATGTTGATATGTTGCCATCAAGATAACGCGACATCGGGCATCCGCGAGTTTGTCGAGCGTTCAGTGCACAAAACGTCGCCCCCATGTCAACCCACTACTAAAAGTACAATCACAGACAAGAGAAATTAGGTTTTCGGTCACTGTGGTCCAAATCTATGGACAGACGCGAACCTGAAGTTGCGATGCGATGACATGTGAGTTATAATCGTAATAGTCTCTTGCACAGTGAATCGACTAGGGGAGTCTGCTAATTAACATATTCGCAGATAACTCCTCCAGGCCCCGGCAATCTCATCGACAAGGGTCACATATCGAGAAGAAAAAAGAGAACAAGATGACAAGCAAGACGAAAGCAAAGCAAAAAAGAAAAGAATATTACATGGGTTAGCAGAAACGACACTAGCAGTTGTACATTAGTCGCCTTCCTTTACCATATCTGCAGGCGCCAACAGGCCGACCGTGTTCCCGAACCCAGCAAGACAACACGTCCGCCCGCTCACCAGCGGCCTAACACGCGTAAAAGGCAGCCGCGGCGTCTCCCTCACGACTGCAGACTGCGCCGAGAACGCCGAGGCAGCGACCGGCTGGAGCGCCGCAAGCGGCGACGCGCTAATCCGACCCTCGGCGGGGTCGAACGTCCACGCCTCCCACCGCTCCAGCGACGCCGCGCTAAGACCGCAGTCCCGCTGTGTGCGAGGCACACCGTCTGCCGCCTTGCTCGCATCCGAGTCTGGGCGCCTCCGCGAGCGCCGCCGCAGGCCGACCACCCTCGATCCCGTCACGTCCCATGTCCCACGCTCACACATCGTGTCCACGACCCGGCCGACCACGAGCGAGCGCCAGCGGGCGGGTATATTCGGCGCTTCGGGGGGGCCCAACGGTCCGTCCAATTTGCTTTCTGGTACCGCAAGCGTGTCCGAGGCCGCGGAGCGACGCAGCGAGTCCTTCTCCGACGCACGACGCGATAGAACGCCGTGCCCGGATATAGGGAACGATGTGTTGTCCTCCGACATAGACGCATGACGCGAGCGTGAGGGCTGCACAGGAGTCGTCGACGCAGTACTGGAATTCCGTGAGTGAAGCCCGAGTGGGGGACCCCATGGTGGCGCCTCGGGTTGTCGTGGTGAGTTGTGAACGCATGTGCAACGTGCAGACGAAGAGGCGGCTGAAGAAGTGATGTCTGGGGGGAGGAATACTCGGAAAAACTGAACAGTAAGTGCGGCGGTGATCGCTAGGGCGAAACTATCCGGCTGCGGTGCGCCACAAGCCATGCATGGCTTACGTGATGCGGGGCAGAGCCGCAGAGCGCTGAGAGCGCCGTGGGGTTCTTCGAGGAGGGCGATGCAAGAACTGGTCGTGCCGTCCCAAAGGGAGATGACCCCTGCTTCTGTTGCAGCAGCGATCACGAGCGTACCCATACCGTCCAGTTCTACCAAGCACGCGTGAAGCCTGGCAACTGTGTCGGTTGGATTACCAGCTTGTAGGCGACAAACGGCGGCCAAGGGCGGTTCGAAGCCAGACACGAGTTCTATGATGTCGAGCGAGCCGTCTTCAATAGAGTAGGCTGCTACAAGGCGATTGGTATCCGGAATACGGGAGACAGTGGACCAGAGAACATGACGTCCTTGAGGTGGCGATATTAAAACTGGGCTGTCAGGTGTCGCTCCATCCCACTTGAAAATCGTTCCATTTTCGTACGTCACGAAGACAGTCGGCATATGATCCGAGCGAGTAGGAGAAAATGATGTTGAACCTCCGGAGACGAAGTGGACGCCGGTCACAGCCGACGATGCGCCGCGCAGCACCCGTTGTGGCCGTCCAACCGTAGGAGTGGATAAAGCCCAAATCGCCACGACCCCGGCTCCAGTACCTGCTGCACAGAGAGAGCCAGTGTCGTCTAGGGCGAGTGCAGTGATGGCAGCGCTTAAGTTTGAAGGACCGGCGCTAAGCACATCCGCGGCACCAAGTGCAATTGGTGCCACGGACCCGTTCGCCCACAGGATGAGCTCATTCTCGAGGCTCACCCCCGCAGCTGTTCGTCCATCTGCACTCACTGCCAGTAGTTCTATGTCTGTCGAATGAGCACGAGGAAGTACCGAGAAGGCGAGAGGCGCCGTTGGTGGGTCCGCGCTCTGTAACGGCAGCGAATCAGCTTCGGCCCGGTGGCGCTGTGCCTCGAGACGCTCGGCGTCTTTGAGCAGATATAGAAGGAGAGCGTAGAGCGCTGTGACAGTCGCCGCGATGGGAAGTACGACGATACGTGTCATCCGTGCCGTTGTGCGCACGACCCAGGAGTAAGACAATGCTGGGCGCCCGCGGTGAAGTGGTTGAGGGCGTGTGGTGGACTGGGTAGCGTCGTCGGGATGGAACATTAGGAGTGTGGGCGCCTCGATGCGTAGATGTACAAGTGGGTCTTCTCTCGGGTTCAGCATACGCCAGGTATGCCAAGCAGGATCTCCCGCGCCAGAGAGGAGATCCTTTTTACGTTGTTGAGCAAGAGGTATCGAAGTTGGTATCAAAGGGGTATGATGATTTGCAGGGTATGTCACGAAATATAGAGTCCCGGTAGTCGCAAGAAGCTGAGAGAATGAATCAGGACCCGTGAAGGATAGATGATCAGGCGACGTACCAATAACAAACTAATATTCTTAGTCGCACGTCCACGGAGCAGTCCCTGCAACGTTGTCATAAATTTACGGCCCCTCCCATTTGGCTGGGTCGTCTGCCTCGGGGCAACAGGCTGGACGGATGGTGTGAAAGTTGCATTTTGCTGTAAGAGTTCCTCGAGCTCGAGTCGCTGAAGGTCGATCGACAGAACCGCAACGAAGAATGTGTGCACGAGAAACCAGTGTGCAACAAGGACAACAACGGCAAATGCACAAAATTGGCGGGTTGCGCCGCGTGCAAAAAAAGCGATGACACCGAGAATGATATTGTAGGTGAGGACCTTGAGCGTGTTTGAAGTTCCGGCACGTGACAAACCCTCCGCGATACGTTCCTTGACGGGAAGAGTTATGGACGTTTTGACGACGGCCTCGACCTGAATGGTAATTAGAAACAACAAAGATGACCAAATGGGCCAGCACGAACCAGACTAAACATATTCTCAGCGCCAATGAACACGATAATTAAAGGAAAGATTCCCCTTCAATATGTGATTAGAGTAAACATCCAGGACATAAGTAAGCACCTACCAGGGTATCATGGTGACCCGGAAGCCCACGAGGGCGCAAACGCTCAGGCTGGTTATAGTACTAACGAGAATCTCGATGGCGCCGGTGAAGATAAGTCCTATCCCGCTATGTACAGGAAGACCTTTGCGGACCGATTGTCCGAAAGTAATTGCGAGTGCAAAGTAGGCCAAGTAAATGAATACAGTTAATACCGAGGTATCTGTGGAGGAAGATTTGCGTGTCGTGTACTGCGGCACCTATGAGATTCTAACCCACAATGTATTATTTTGGCGTGACATACCTCCAAAGCAATGAGTTTCGGCTGCTGAGTCTCGATAATCAAGTCCGCACCGTCTTTGGAGACATCTTCGAGTATCTGGCGCCAGACGGAGTGTCCCGCCTTCCCAAAGCAATCCCTTTCAGGAAAGAAATATGTAAGGGCCAAGAAAACTGTAGATCCTGCGTCCACACTTGAGTATTCGTTGTCACGCCATGTAACAACCATTTGGGATTGGATCGGGACACCGGCGAAGGAAACGTTATTAGAAGGCCGGAGTGTATGCAGAACGTTCACGTCGGCTGCAAGCGCGCGTTCCTCATGATGCCAGAACATCAAGGGAGAAACCACGATGCATTGTCCGTCTGGCCATCGAAGACAAGATACCCGCCGCTCCGCGAGGGCGTCGGAAATCTTGCGTTCAATGCGGAGGGTAGCACGCAGGAGCTGGCGTGTCAATGGCGAGGAATCGGTAGGGGCAGAGCTGTGAATAAGGACGCGTTCGACGCGCAACGTCTGCTCGACGCCGCATCTGGCGCGAACGACGGAGTCTTCGCGAACATGAAGACTATCGTGTGCAGCCCAGATATCGTGAAGGTGGTGCTGGGCGTCGTAGCTGGAGATAGCGTCGACGGCAAGGAAGGGGTCAAGAATCTGGGAGGAAAAGTGGGCAAGGAAGCGAGGTTGAGAGGACGAATAGATGGCGAGAGCAGGGTAGAAGAGCGATGTGATAACGACAGCAGAAATGAGAATGACACGAATCTGGTGCGTCGCGCAATGCCTTTATGGGCCTCATCAGCGCCAGATGCACGAGAATAAAACGTGACATACAGTCCAAAACGATGGAAGAGGCGGTGGCCTTTCGTACGAACACGGAGGAGTAGGCGTGAGCCAAGGGTGTCCATGGAAGACAGGTGGCAAGATAGAAGATGAAATGGATTGGCCAATAAAGGCGGTCTGTGATGGGCCAGTCCTAACGAAATGCTGTGCACTGTGTCTGTGCGTCGTGGAGGTCTTCAAGATATGGTGCACGCGCTCGAAACATAGGGGACGGGATCAAGCTGCGAAAGAGACCAGCGTGAGAAACAGCCGAAGAAAGAAAATGAAAGACCAACGATGCATTGTCAACGTCGTTCAATGTAACCTCGAAAGTCAAAAACGTCAAATGTCGGCGGTCGTGTCGGCGCCACGTGGCGAGCGGACATTGACCGGACCGACCACCCGTTATGGACTTGCCGCCGGCACCTTTTCCGGTTCCCCAGCGGATTATTGAGTCCAGTCTTCCTCCTTCCGACCATGTCCTCCTCGCCTCTTCTTAGGTCTGCCCTGCATCAGTCACGGAGATGTGCGCCTCTACACTTTTTCGTGCATACCAATCCTCACTTGCTAACACCAGGGCTCAGCGCAACATCCGCTCCTCGCGCCGTCACCAAGTTCGAGATGCCCGCAATGTCCCCGACCATGACGGAGGGAGGTATCGCGTCTTGGAAGAAAAGGGAGGGCGAAACCTTTACTGCTGGTGATGTGTTGCTTGAGATTGTATGTTCTAGGCAATTCTCTACTTCGTGCCTTCACGTTGACATCTTCTCGACTGTACAGGAAACGGACAAGGCAACTATAGACGTAGAAGCACAAGACGACGGGATCGTGGGCAAAATTCTTGTGCGCTTTCTGCCCGCGACATGCCCAATCATCATGCTGATTTCGCAACGTACGACATGACAGGCTCAAGACGGGCAGAAGAACATTCCCGTTGGAAAGGTCATCGCTCTTCTGGCAGAAGAGGGTGACGATATCTCCAACCTTGAGATTCCTAAAGATGAGCCGACGCCTTCCAAGTCGGCTCCCGTCCCCAAGCAGGAACAAGCGCCTCTCGCCCCATCTTCTCCTGCCCCACCAGTCACCCCCAAGGCAACGCACCACATATCACATTCGCGCCCCCTTTTCCCGTCCGTGAGCCGTTTACTTCAAGAATATGGTGTCCAGGACCCCGAAAAGATAAAGGGTACTGGGGTGCGTGGCATGTTGACAAAAGGTGATGTCCTCGCCTTTCTCGGCAAGGCGTCCAGCCCAACGGGTACATTCAAACCAACCCTACTCGGCCCTGGGGCAGAAGCTCCCAAGAAGGCGGTGGCCAAGGTAGAGATGGTACGCCTCGGTTAACTGTTGTACAACTCGTATTCAATACTCTTGGCCCCAGCCATTGGACGGGCTCGCAATTCGCCAGCTCATCGTCCAAAGTATGTATCAGACGACACTCAAGGCGCGCGCCGGAACAGGTGAGTATAACGATTCATGCACCCGCTCTCAACATGCGTGCTGAAGCTTTCGCAGTTCCCCCGATATTGGCAAGCTTTGATTCCGTTATTGCTGACTACCTCCCACCATCCACAACTCGTGCAGCCTCAACGTTACCACCTGTGCTGCCTTCAAAACCGAAATCGGGTGACTTCCTTGACGGGCTCGTATAGTTTGTCAACCATCTATAGACCTTGCCGTAATACTAGATGCATGTCCATTCGTACCTCGTGGGGGACTCCTCGCTCATGTCATATAATCGACACCGCACTACCTACTCGACTTCGTCCAGGGGTAGAAACTATCGCCCGTAAGACACGTCAATTACAACTGGTTGAATGAACAAGTTGCTTTACCCGGAATGAGATGAACGCTTCGTTGGTTCCGCCCCGGACCAATGGTGACGGTACCAGGAACTGCATGTTCATAGTCCCATCATTGCCTATGCGCAGTGATGTCTTGCTCGAGCTCTGCAGAGCCCGCTGAGCTCGTGCGATATGCGCAACTCGGTAGCTGCGTATCAGCTTAGTCATATTAGCACTAATATCTCAAGGAGGCACGCAAACCTGAATGAAACGGGTTCCGCGCAATGTACGGTCTCAAGCACCTCGCGGTCATTCGGATAGTCCATCTAGACACAGCAGTGAACTCTCCACGAGCGTACAAACGTTGGGAGATATGTACCTCGGTACTTCCAAACGCCCCTTCCGCGTGAATCCGAAAAATTGGGGGTGATGCCGTCGCACGCGGCCTCCGCGAAGGCGAGTCTTGTGCAGGAGGAGGGTTACCAATCAAAGTGAGCTTGTCACATGACGGATCGATTTCAGAAAGAGCGTCACGAAGCCAGGAGGACTATATAACAATTAGACAGTGTTGAGATAATAGTCAAAGCCTCGCACCTTTAAGATGAGCTGAAGAACGCTGCGACACATTGAGCTTAGCGCACATATTTCCTATCAGGCAATACTCACGTCTGTTCAATATCAAAGGACATGTCCGGCTGTGAGTCGGCAGTATAGGTCGTCACTTCGAACTTTGCGTCCGGCTCCGCTGATCCCTCCGCACTAAGCATCGTTAGCCGCGCGTCAACACGCATATACCAAGAAGACACGCACACGAGCAAAGACAAAGGATGTCCCTCACCAGCATACGACAAGCGCATCCCAACCGTCTTCCCCGAAACCGGGGGGAAATAGGCCTCGATCCTTCCCCGAGGTACATCGTCTTCTCCACCATCGTCGCGGTCGCGCACCCACCTTCGAGTCTTTGCTCTCCCCTCCACAGCGCTGGGCGCTGGGCCAGTGGAGAAGATAGACAAGGAATCTATAAATATGCGCAACGGGAATTCCAGTACTGTTGGTTCTTCCGACTGGGACAGCCCCGGCGGTGTGGGTGATGCAGACGGAGATGATACCGGTGCATTGTACGTGAATTCATCAAATATCTGTGCAGGGACGTATGCCGCAGCTACTCACGCATGTACGTCATTTAGAGCCATATCATACACAGATCGGACTAGAAAGAGATACCTGCAATTATCGAAGATTCCTCGACAAATACAGTCAAGCCACCGCTAGTGATGGTCATTAACGCGAACTGAGCTATATGTCAGTCCTTCGAAGTTGGTAGGAACTGGAGCGATAACTCACATCAACAAAATTTACGCCTCTCAGGAGGCTGCCCAAGTGGCGAACATCGTGCACAGATGCTGCGAATACCTCATTTTGGGGAAACCGTCGAACGGCTAGAAACGGGCTCGATATTAAAAGCTCACAGTTGGTGTCCGTGTGGCTTCACCCACGTTTGGCATTCTGAGAACGAGGAGTCGACAAAGTGCATCTGTCCATTTATGGCTGTGACGTAATCACGTGCTATGTGACCCTCAGTAAAAAAGGAAATCCGCTAAAAGTCGGCTGTGGTCAAATTTGAGTCGATCGAGGTCAGAAATCTCGCAAATAGTCAAAATTTAGTGAACTTTGGTCATTGTCGACTATCTGTGACTATTTCCTGAAACCGAGTCATCCGACGGTCATTTCAAGTCATTTCAGGACAAATCCGTACTATGCTTACCACACCTCTGCAAAAAAACGGTAATCTTTTTTTGTAGCTTCAACAACATATCGTAGCTACTTCATTTTGTACATATCAATAGATGCATGTATCTCACACCTGAATCTGATTTTTATTCATTTGTTTCTCAACCCGTTCAACGTGGAGTGGTGGGACCCACCTCTGCAAATTTTGGTCACGCACTGTCACGACGGCAGCATCGGTCTTGGCAGACGGATGAATGGGCGGTGTTTCGGCAAATGTGGCAAAATGTGGCAACATGTGTCAGACATTTTGCTGTCCGAAAAGGAGTTTGCCGAATTGGGTCACGTTTTGTCACCTCTACATGGTCCTTGGAGAATTCTTTGTCTCCAAATTGATCGCCTTTGTCTATCGACCCCAAAATCTGTAGAGTCACTGCAGTAATGGATAGTAACATCACAGTAAAGTGAGATCCAATAGAAATGTTGGGATTGCTCAGATCTGGGGCTGTGGGCACACTTTCTGGACCACCCCACCGCCTTTGTCGATTTTTCACGACCATAATTTTGCTCTGATCCTCATTATATTGTATGATCTCACATCTGTACATGCTAGAGAATATAGAGTTTTTGTTTTGGGAAGAAAGGGTATCGGGAAAGTACTGATCCATTACGATCTTTCGGAATTTGCAGATGTAGGTACGTTTGCAGAGGTGTGGTAAGCATAGTAGTCAAATTTTGCCATTTCGTAGTCCAATCCAAGTTGTTCGACAGTCGCTTCTAGTCATTTTTTGCCACACAGAAAATCCATTCATTGCAAAAAATATAATATCTACGGGTAATATACAAATTGAGGGTAATTACAGGCCTCCGCCACCGTCGTCGTCGTTGACTCGTCGGGGCGCTGTGCGAATAGAGCGTGCCGCCACCACTCGCGCAATCGGGCTTCATGACCGCATCTTCCCCCGTTCCCTGCCAACACCCTATCGTGGCTGTGTCCTCGTCGTCGCACGTGCTGCTCGGTTGGCTTGCATTGGACCCGCAGCGGTGGTGGCCGTAGTCGCAGGTGGTTGTGGGTCGACATCGGGCGGCGACGGATTCGGTAGTCGCATTGCGGATGGTGGGTGTGGTGTAGGTGCGGTGCGGTGCTGAGGAGGCTGTTTGTGAATATGTGCCGGCAGACGCATGTCGGTCTGTATAAGGGGGGGTCAGTGGAGCACACAAGGGGCAGGTTCAAAACACTGCTCGCACGCACTTACAACCTGCAGCGACGTGGTGGCACTTGGGCCGGTAATGTCAACGAAGGACGAAGAGGTGTGGTGGCTGCGTGGCAACGGTATGAGTACGTTGTATGATTCTCCTTGTTGAACTTACACTTCTGAAGCAGTAGAGTGGTTGAGTTTGGAGGCGCGACCTTCACAAAAAAAATGGGGGGAAAGGTGGGGCGTACGCAAATAGGAAGGACAATGTTTGTTTCAACTTACAGTACGGTCACGTTGATTTGTCGAGTATCTAGGCGTGGGAAGTTTGTTCTCGTTTCGTCCCGCGTCCGTTACTGCAAACTTGAACACTCGTCTAAGTCCAAAACTCGTCCGACTTCGTTCACTCTCTTTCTCCCTCATTTTCCTGCCACCGCCGTACTTTCACTCTAGTTTACAATCTAAGACAACAAGTTAGCACCCTGTCAACCTCACTGCCCATAGCAGACGACCTGGATGCCCAGCTGTCGCCATGGGTTGTAAGTGCGTGCGAGCAGTGTTTTGAACCTGCCCCTTGTGTGCTCCACTGACCCCCCCTTATACAGACCGACATGCGTCTGCCGGCACATATTCACAAACAGCCTCCTCAGCACCGCACCGCACCTACACCACACCCACCATCCGCAATGCGACTACCGAATCCGTCGCCGCCCGATGTCGACCCACAACCACCTGCGACTACGGCCACCACCGCTGCGGGTCCAATGCAAGCCAACCGAGCAGCACGTGCGACGACGAGGACACAGCCACGATAGGGTGTTGGCAGGGAACGGGGGAAGACGCGGTCATGAAGCCCGATTGCGCGAGTGGTGGCGGCACGCTCTATTCGCACAGCGCCCCGACGAGTCGACGACGACGACGGTGGCGGAGGCCTGTAATTACCCTCAATTTGTATATTACCCGTAGATATTATATTTTTTGCAATGAATGGATTTTCTGTGTGGCAAAAAATGACTAGAAGCGACTGTCGAACAACTTGGATTGGACTACGAAATGGCAAAATTTGACTACGGATTTGTCCTGAAATGACTTGAAATGACCGTCGGATGACTCGGTTTCAGGAAATAGTCACAGATAGTCGACAATGACCAAAGTTCACTAAATTTTGACTATTTGCGAGATTTCTGACCTCGATCGACTCAAATTTGACCACAGCCGACTTTTAGCGGATTTCCTTTTTTACTGAGCATGTGACCCTTGGCACTTCTCTCGGACTCTGATGCTTCACTATCATAGCAGGTCCCTCTGTACCCGACCGCCATGAAGCTCCGCCTCTTCAACCTAACGGACAACGCGATTCTGTTCAAGTACGATTGCTGCAGGAATGATTCCGAATTGATTGTTCTTCCAGAAGCCTCTGTTGCAATCCCTTCGGGCAAGCAAAAGTTCGCCATATCGTCGGTTAGAGAACGTGCGCCGGAAAAGGTGTTCCTTGACTACGAGGAAGAGCGACAGTACGTCGTCGACCTGAGCAAGTCTTCGTCTCCACGAAGTCTCCTTGCTATGTCTGAGGACTGTCCATGGCGCATATACCGCGATCAGGTGAATTCTCTGGCTCTATTTTATAAATCTTCGGTTGAGTGACAATGAGAGATTGTCCGCAATAGACGCGTAAAAAGCGCATTGACATTCTGGTCCTCCCAAAGCGACCATTGGAATCTTTCCTATCTGATTTACCAGACACTACCCCACTCTATTCTCTTTGTTTACCAGGCAAGTCCAGGTCACGGTCACTACCTTTCGAGTAGTCTGACTATCTTGCGCAGGTACTCATGATACGTGAGTCCTCAGCAATTTCTGAGTGTATCTAACTGACGTCCCATAGCTTGGCATTCTATGGTTGGCCCGTCTCTCAGTGCCAGTCCGTGACTACTCCTCTCTTGGTGCAACTCAACTGTGGAATACGCCTTCTTGACATTCGCCTTGCCAAGAAACACGGACGACTTCTCGTATACCACGGCCAATACCCACAGCGTACAACATTCCAGTCCATTCTCGCGGATCTTCATACCTTTCTTATATCCCCCATATCTGCGCGCGAAACCATTGTTGTCTCGATAAAGCAAGAAGACTATGATACCCATAGCCCAGCTGATTTCTCAGCCCTAGTGCGTGACGAGATAAAAGCCAGTCCCGGGGGCATGCGCATGTGGTACTTGGAGAATCGCATCCCGACTCTAGGCGAAGTACGTGGGAAGGCGATCATGTTTAGCCGTTTTGGTGGCGACGGCGCCGCATGGAAAAATGGGTTGGAGGGCATGGGGATTCACCCGACAAATTGGCCGGACAGCGCGAAGGAGGCTTTTTCGTGGACATGCAAAGATGTCCTGGTACGGACGCAGGACTGGTGCGTTGCCATCTTCCCGTATACCGTGGGAAACTCACTGAATCACGGCATTGCAGGTATCACGTCCCCTCCTTCCTTTCCATCCCCGAAAAGACGCAACTTTCCACCTGCCTTCTCTTGCCCCCTCCTGCTAGTATCACCCAGCACGTCCTGTCTATCACATACTTCTCTGCTTCTTCCTTCCCCTTCGCTACACCCGCGGTTATCTCGACTGGCTTTGGTTGGCCGCGCTTTGGCCTCGGCTTTGAAGGGGTCAATTCGCGCGTTGCTCAATTTTTACTCGTCACGCTCAAGAAGAAAACGACGTTGTGTGCATGGACATTCATGGATTTCTATGAGATGCCGGTAGGAACTGGTGTTGTTCCGCTTTTGATAGAGCACAACTTTAGGGGATGACGCCCAGGAGAGGGGGGAGATCGTATGGAGCCTTGTCAGACATGTTGTAAGCCTAGCTATTGTACGCCTGTCTTTTACATAGTAATCATAGCTTCTGCGCTTATCGCAACAAATTCCAGAACATATATAGAGAAAAGTAGGGGGTCTTCATCCCTCTTCATCCTACAACAGACCATTTTCCTTGATGACTGGCAACCCTTTGTCGCGTGCCTTCCATAGCGCCTTGGAGCGGTATAGCTCGCCAAGAGATCCCAGTTGCCCACTGGAGAAGCGCCTTGTGACACGCCCTAGTCGCCGAGAGGAGCTAAGCGAGCTAGAGTGGGGCAATCGCAACTAAAATAACATTCACGCAGGAGCCTCGCTTGCATCTTAGACAAGAATCCTTTGCAGAAGGCCGCCTCGCTGCAGTTAGTAGCGATTATAACATGTCGGCTACGTAAACGTTGACCCAGCAGCGACGGTTGGGGGCGCCTGATGGTCGAATGCGGAAATCCACAAACTCTTTGGAGCTACTGCCATCACCCATGTTTTTGTGGTGGTTGGAAACGGTCGTAAAGTTTACAAACCTGAAACTCGACGGAATGAACGAGGGTGGTGGGACACCTCCGTCTTGCATTCTATAAATGTGAATGTGAATGGTGAGGAATACGCCCGGCACGCCAAATCCCCTTCTGTCTCTGGAGTGCTTCTGTACGTTAAGCCCCCCTGGCAAGTGAGTACTCCATCTGCTAAAGATGCTTAAGGAAATGAAGTACCATCCTAGTCACAGAGAGAAACCCCGGCCGCAGAACGTAACTTACATGGACTTCCGGTACCAGTCGACCTCTTGGAGCCTCGGTGACTTCGAGGTGGACGTCTTCGCGGTTCGTGTCGAGTGTGACGTATCGGGAGACGGACTGGTCAGCTCGATGCATCAGCAGAATCTCTCGACCATCTGCGCCGACGGTCTTCAGGACCATACCCTTTTTGGTACGTGAGTCTTCGTCCCCGAAGTTCTCGATTCGCGACATGATACGGGTTAGCTACTTCTTCGGCCGGCGCAGTTCAGAATCGAAGACGCTCGAGTCCGAGCCCAACCCCTGCCTGCATCGATCCGAAATTAACCGTCCTATGGCCGTCTCGGGATATGTCGCCCGGTGCAGACAGGGCACCTGCGGACGGCGACGACGCTGGCTGGGCAGAGGATTCGGCTCGCGCACGCGTCCCAGGTATGGATACCATCGAGCAACTAGTGTCTTTGAGCACTGACTAACTAGGGAATAGACATGCCAGGAACGGCCCAATCACCAACAAGCAAGGAGCGGAAGAGAAGGTCGACAGTGAGTTTCAAAAACGGCGTCTGCGGGGTATACAGTGTATCATATGAGGTGATGCAGGTTGCCACACAAGCCACTTCCAGGAACTCCAGAGCCGCGGACAAGGGCCACACGAAATGGAAGTACCGCGCGGAGGGGGGCGACAATCTCTCTGGCCCACCCACTTACACATCGAAAGTGGGCTCTCACGCGGACCCTGGGCCAACTGGCAGAGGGGAAGGCAGGAAAACGGAAGGGATCGAAAGGGTTCACACAAAGTTGTGGAAATGCCGGATTGGAGGGTGCAATAAGACTTTCCACAGAAAGGGCGACGCCATGCGACATCTGCAGACGACTGCCAAACATAACGGCAAGTCGGTTGTTTGTAACTGTGGAGCAACGTTCTCGAGGCACGACGCGCTGAAACGGCATCAGCGTCTATGTCATAGACACGCTCGAGAGCTGCTGTAATAGGAATTCTTTTTCGTCACTTACCGACCAACTGCGGCAAACACGCTACCACCAACACCCATAACCTAAGTCTGCACAAATCACCGCATTTGTTGGTAACACAGTATGGTAAGGTGTGTTGGACGCTGGACTGGGAGCATGTCACGACAATGGTGAGCAAGATAGTTGTATGTGAGCGACTCGGGCTAAGGATACGAGCAGCTCAGGCTTCGTAGATTAAGGAGGGGATGCCCAATTACAACTTCGTTGTGTGTTGTAGGAGTTAAAGGTATGGGCGAGGAGAAAGTTGTTGACTCAGGAATCGGCTCCAGGTAGCACAGCTCTAGGTCAATTTGACCTGTCTATCCGGCAGAACAAGATCATCGGGGTGCAGGTCTCTCTGGGCGGCCGCTCAATTTAACTTCGCCCACCTAGCGAGAGTACTCAGGCCAGAAATTGAAAAATCCTCGCGAAAGGTGTTCACATCCTGACCTGGTCAACTACGTTAGGACCCCATTACTCTGGCAGGGTTGTTGGTCGTCCGGCAACCTCCCATGGCTTGAAGCTCCCGCCGAGACACTTCCAGTAACTGTTCTTTTTCCAATTTCCTCAAGGCCGAGGTCGAATGGCTTGAGGCTGTCCACGTCGGAGGTCGGAGACCGGTTCCGCTTGTCCCCCTATCTAGAGTGGCCCTCTCTATGGTGGTCGATCTTGGCTGGTTGAATTGTAAATCTGGATGTATAGCAACGCCGCAGCGGCCCAGATGGACCACTTTTGCAGATCTTCCCTTCCACGCTATTTCATTACAGACTTATAAGAGACGCCGCAGCTCCACTTTCGAACGTATTTCCACAACGCGCTATGGAGCTGTATCTCTTCCCGAACGACCCAGTCAATACTGTATTCATAACTTCGGACGGTTTCCTTCGCTATCGAGTCCGCACATCCCGGCCCCTGTCGTCTCTCCGGTCATGTAGGTCCGTTATCCAGCGAATAGGGGCGGGCAAAACCAACGAAGACGAAACTTTTGGAGAAATCGTGTGGGGCGGGCTCGGCAGACATTCTGTGATATACAGTGAGTTGTTCAAGGGACGCGCCGACGCCGGAGAAGACAAGGGCGTCCGAGTGAAGGACCTTCTGTGGAAACTCAACACTTTTGGCACGTAAGCCATCTCATTCCTCTGTCTTTGACTGCTCGCCGACGAGTTCCGCGCATGTAGTTCAAGGTGTTTTACTGGAAACGACGAAGAGGAATATGTGTGGAAATTCTGCAAGGGGAGAGGCTTTCAGGTATGCGACCCTTTTTACATTTTTTGGCTGACTGTTCCCCAACTCAACCCCTCCTTAGCTCCTTCACGTGCGAACCGGATGTGTCAAGGCTATCTATGAGCACAATCCATCACACGTCGCGAATGGCGTATTTAAAGGCCAGTTCAAAACGTGCCTTCGCATCCACCCATCTTGCACGCTCAACCTCGACATTCTCGTGCTTACGTTCGTCGTCATGGAAAAAAAGCGAAGAGACAATCTCGGCGACCAGGTGAACGTCGCTGCCGCTGAAGAGGAGAACTTAGCGGAGGCGAGCGGAATGGAGGGGGGTAGTACGATGTAACCGGTTACGGGTCGAGTCTCCTTAGAGGGTTCAGTTAATGGTATGATGTCTGCTCGTCTGTTCCTCCCTTCGATTCGATTCCAACAATCAGGCGGCGCCATCTGCGTGACCATAGTCACCCGCGTTCAGAACGGGACATAGCATCTTGGTTATCATAAGCAGTACTGGGCCCTTACTGTCAGTGTCAGAAGCGGCCAGTTCGCTTAAAGATGAACATAAACGTCTATGATGCGTGTTGCGGCTTTTGATTTCGTAACGTTGACGTCGACTACAGAGTTACGTGGGATATGTCTAAGCCGATAAACGGTAAGCGGCGGCGATAAAAGCCTTTACGGGAGTCACGAGGTCGTGCCGCGACAAAGTTATTACGACGAAGACATCACGACGGCCGCGTTCCCACCACGCACCCCCATCCATACCAGCGCTACGTTTCAAGAACCCATATATCTGCTCGTTGCCATGTCTTGAACTCTAGTGTTTGTCTTCCCCCTGAGTCTCGTATTAACGACCAACTTACTCTCAGTGCTTTCTGTTCCCACTCAGAAAATTATGAGTCTTGCAGGTGTATACACAGAAACCCCAACCATCTTCCTACAGCCTAGACCACTTGCTCGTTGTCCGGGAAGCTTTGTTTTACTCCCTCTGTTGCCACGGCCCCGACTAGTCAAGCCACTCCCTGCAGAGGTGTGGTCAAAGGTCCTATCCTATGTTATTGAAGACGAAGATGGTCGGATAGGCGTCCCTGTCCCTGAGAGGCGCGTGCGCTTGAGGGAAAGGTGGAGGTTATTGTTTGTATGTAAACCCTGGGCGGTGAGTGTCCTATTTCTCGACATTCAGGGAAGTCAATCGTGGTAGTTGGGGCACACGGTCGCGGCTGCCCCAACGGAATATGAATACCACGCCTTTGATTACCTCTATACGGTTCCGTACGAGTCGGAAAGTGCTAATCGACCTGTCTTACTAGGAAATTGTTCTTCCTCTGCTCTACTCGAACGTGCACATCTTCACCGCAAGCGCATTTGAGAAGTTCGCTACCCACCTATGCTCCTCCGACCAGCGTTGGGACTCTATCCGACGCATACCCTACTCCACTCCGGGGCGCTGGGTGCGGGGGCTAGACCTCTCCGAAATGGCGCCCTCCGCCGTAGAATCGTTGTCGGTGGACACCCATCTGACGCGACTATTTCCACTTCTCCCGTCCTTGACGGGCCTCTGCCTTATTCCAGAGATGATCCTCAGCAACCGTGCTCTGGCTGCATTGCAGTGCAAAGATGGCATTGGCGAACTGCGGCTGCTCAAGGGCCTCAAGATTTCTGTACCGGGCGACCTCGCTTCAGTCCAGCCCCCTTTTGTCGCCAATTTTGACCCGATCGCCGAGCTTCTCTGGCACTGCCCACGCCTAGAGCAGCTCGAGATTCTCTGCACGGATACCATCAACGCCGAGCTAGAATCCGTTATGGATCTGGACCTCCTCGGCTTACTCCGAGACCACGGACCGACTTTGTCCCTCCCACCTACCTTGCATCTACCGCACCTCAGGCATCTCTCGCTTTCCGCAATCCCCATCTGCCCGCTCCTCCTTACCCTCCTGCGCACGCCGCTTCCGGGTCTGCGCCATGTCGTGTGGACACCATACAGTGATGTGGACACGACCCCTCAGCTCGGCGCGCTACTCGCCATGCACGGGCGGAACCTCATCTCGCTGTCCATCAGCACACCACGACACCTGCCCATATCACCGTCGACGGGCAACGCACGGCCGCTGGCGCTGCTCGGGTCCTGCCCCGAGCTGCAGTACCTTGCGCTGGATCACCCCCTACCGGCCCTGGCACCGCCGGTAGCACAGAGCGATGGGCCATCGCAGCCGCACCCCTTGCGCGTGCTGACGATCCCGCGGCCGAGCGGGCGCTTCCTGCGCGAGCTGGAGGCGCTCTTCCCGCGTCTGCCGGCGCTCACCGTCGTGCGCGCGCGAACAGTGCGCTGGCTACGCGCGGGCGTCTCTGGGAAGGCCCTCGAGGCGGGTGTACAGGGAGAGATGCACTCGTGGCGCCGTCGGTTCGCGCGCAAGGGCGTGCGAGTCGTCGATGGCGAGTGGCGTGATCCTGTCTGAATCGTATGTGTTGGGACTCTTTATTTGGGAGGGCGGAGGATCTTGTAGTCCATGCGTGTCCGAGTCTGAATTATATGCGTCCTTCCGGTGTTTTTGTGCTTCTGCGTTCCTTCGTCTCATGGGTATTAGTATTGGTCTTTGGGATATTGTAGAGCGATTCTTTAGATGGACACGCCTTCATCGTTCTTGAAGTCGCGCTTCATTGTACGGTATGGCATGACTGTTATTACGACATTACAGAACGAAAATAACACTTCGTTTTCATGACAGGCGTTGGGACTCGCGAGAGAAACAGTGACACACATCCGCAGCCCTATCCGTCCCCACAATATACACGTGGTAACTTACCACAGGCGCTCCGTTTTTCTTGTCGCTTGTAATTGTAGGAAAGCCTGCCTTGAGCTCAGCGAAGCCTTCTTTCCCCTGATCATGCTTTGGAGCGGTGGTCACTTGAATCATGATGGTGGGCTGGTTTATTCATCATTGTCTCCTTCAAATCAGCCAAGCTGGTCGTCAAGCAGACAAATGTTTTCGGCAGCTTTCTCCCCGCACGAGGGAATTTGGAGAGAAGGCAAGCAAGTGTCAACGGGAGCGTAGTGAAGGAGTCGGGGAACCAGAGGACAACCAAGCAAGAACGAGTCTCTGGAAGTGTGGGGGGAAATGTGATACGAGTCACAAAGGAAAGGGGAAAGGAAAGACTGGCGACCGAGACTGGCGAAGGTCGCTCTTTTGTACGAGCTGTGTCTCTGTTTGTTTGAGATGCGAGTGACGAACGCATTCCTAGGAAGTTATCGGTGAGACGAGAAGCGATAGGTGAAATCTCTAGGACCGGGAAGGGTCGGACTTCCGGGCTCCAGTGTACGTTACTTATGGCGGCGGCGTGCGTGAGGGGGTGTCTATAGACGCCGCTTTCCTGACGGCGTCCATAGACACCCCCTCAAGACGAGGAATTCATTGAAGGGCCACGGGCGTCTTTTCGCTTAACAGGCGAAACAACAGGTAATAAAGAAAACAGTATTTCTCTGAATTTTTTACATTTAGGAGGCAATCATTCGGTAATCAGCGAGAGCGTACCGATTTCAGGTTGTCCGGTCACGACAACGGTCAACCCCACAATGACGGTGTTATAATCAACCTTCGCGTCAAATTCTGCCCAAACTAGAAGGGTCTTCTAGTCCGGACAGAATATGAAGGACGCTGCATACAGGGTCACTCATTTCTAGGGAGTCGATCGGCACATATCTCCAGGTGGTACCTTCATGCGTCAGATATCCCTTCTAGGATGACGTTGTAATCGACCCCCCATAAAGTTTGGCAAGAAGTTTGGTGCAGTTTTTCGGCAGCTCGCACATCTGGCGGCGGGGCAGCTAAGTGTTACACTCAATCGAGGTAATGTCTACAGTTGAGCTCACCTGGACCTAGATCAATATGAAGGGAGACATGGAAATTACCCAGGTCACACCAGTGAAGAGACACTAGCGGCGCTCGGTGTCTCCCATCCGTTATCACGTGCGCTATCATCGATCCTTTTGCGGATGCCTCCCATGGTTCTGGGAACTAGAGAGTACTATGGACAGTTAATTCTGACTCGGACGCGTACTGTCTGAAGATCACCGACCAAAGAGCGGAGTGAAAGTTGGGAGAGGTAAACTGTCGATTGTTCCGAGCTCGCCGTCATGTCTTTCCAGATGGTATACAGAAGAGTGGCGACCGCGAGATACAGTGTAGGGCTGTTACGCGTATGTTCGGAGTCCGAGTTCGGAGTTCGAAAGTTCGAAGGCGATTGCCGAGTGCTCGC
The DNA here is from genome assembly GCA_021525775.1 of Lactarius deliciosus. Lineage (NCBI taxonomy): Eukaryota > Fungi > Basidiomycota > Agaricomycetes > Russulales > Russulaceae > Lactarius > Lactarius deliciosus. The sequence continues at coordinate 81,449 of JAKELK010000184.1, forward strand.
GTCTGACTCTCTGCGCCCGTCTCCGTGTTTTGTATTCCAGTCACTTCTCTATTATTTCTAAATAGACTTCCTGGGTCGAAGTCTATTACTCGCGACGGTGCCAGATGTACACATTGGCTTTTGATATTGCACTGTGAGCCATTGAGGTGGCGTCAGGCTCAATTTCGAGGTCCTCCATCGGGGCCGGGAATGTGTCTACACTACAGCCACACGAGCACTGCTGGCCGTTATAACGCGATTTGGCAAGATATACAGGTTTTCGCAGAGGGAATCCTCGCAAGTGAGTACCGTGACACCACGTTGGTCATAAATCTGTCACCCTCCTTCATTAAAAGTTCTTCGGCGCCATGACGGGAAAGCTGTAAACGGACAGAAGGTTCCCATGATGTTTGGGGACATAGAGAACGTCCCGCAAGACGGCGTGGTTCCACTACCGTTCTGCTTTCATTTGCACAACGACATGACCGACGGCGGTACTAGGACAATATTTACGGGAGATGCCAGAGGTGAGTAGTATGTGAACTACGCGCGATTGGAGCACATGGTACATGATGCGTCAGAGTCAACGATCCAATGATGCTGCAACTCACTGTCCTAGTGCGCAGACGGGCCCTGGGGTCAAGATTGGAACATCTTGGCCGACGCATCCGCAGGTTTAGCAGAATCGTTAGCTGCCTTCGCCTTCTCCTGCCCCTTTTTGAGTTTTGGCATTCGCTCACGTCGCATCCGCGCTTGCAACCGCGAATCGAGTAGCCGGGCTCTCAGCTGCACTCCTATCGGAGTCCTACGCAATTTAGAAAATCACCGTTTCATCGAATATACGTTGATCTACTGCTATAGGTTAGAAGCGCGATTTTACAATATAAGATGGTCTCAAAACAACTTAACACGGTGCAAATGTAAGCCCATAGGATGGGGCCTACTCGACTCCTTTATATCCGGTGTCGTCTTCTGGCGTGTTAATGCTGTCCGAATAAATATTAACATAGGGCAAATGTGAATGCACAGGATCGGGGAAACGGGTCACTTTTGTACCGTGAAAACTGGGAGACACGAGTGTCATACGTGTGCATTTGATTGAGGTACGGTAGGGCCTCAGGCCTCAAGCTATGTTGCTATAATAGTGCGACGCCAGCCTAGCACAGTCTGCAAAGCGAGTCGGAGACCGTATGACTCCGGCGCTCCGGCGCGTCGTATCCGCCTGATGCATTCTCTGACACCACCAACGCTAGCAAAGATCACTTTCGCAGGTGGCACCCACGAAAGTGATTTTTGCTAGCGCCGGTGTCTTAGACTCAGGTCGACCATTCGAGCCAAGATACCCTCATCTTCATCTTGATCAACGTCCATCAACTCCTGACCGCTTCAGGTTTATACTAACGTTCCACCGACTCCGGGTACAATATGGTGGATATAGTAGCGAAGAAATTGGGATCTTGGATATCCTTGCGACGACCGCAACTCCCAAACCCTGGCTATTATCCTCCCCGACGCGCTGATATCTCAGAATACAGACGAACTCACTCTCAGCGTTTTCGGTTCGCACTCGCAAAATGTGAGTCTATATACCCAGAAAATCCGATTGTCACCCGGTGACCTTGGCCGCTTTACTACTTCGACCAATCAAGACTCTCCTCAAAGAGGTCTAATGTTCTATCCTATCTTTTCGATGACGCCCCATTGAGATGTGTACGCTTGAGGGAAAGGTGGAGGTTATTATTTGAACCATAGGTGAGTGTCCTATTTCTTGGCTTCCAGTGGATTCGCTGGTGTAACTTTGTTATTCCCTCGCTCTATTCGAGTGTCCACACTTTCACCGCAAGCGCATTTGAGCAGTTCGCTGTCCTATGCTCCGACTGGCGTTGGAACACTATCCGGTGCGTATCCTGTTTCTCTCCATTCCTGGTGCAATGGGAGGCTGATGCTGGGCCTTCCGAGACGGCGCCCTTCCATTCCCACATTGACCGAGTCTCGGTCAACTCCCCCCTGATGCAGTTGTTTCCACACACCTCCCGTTCTTGGTGAGCATCTACCTTATTCCCGAGCAGGTCTCAGAAATCGCGCTCTGACAACATTAAATGTACAGATGACACTGGTGAGGTGAGTCGCTTAGTGGTCTCAAGATTGGTAACTTTTGAACACGCTTCGGCCCAGTCCATGTAGCAAGTCAAGTCGTGACGCGGCGCCCTAGCACTTTCCACGTCTAGAGAAACTCGAGATCTCTGCACTGATACCGTCAGTTCTGAGTATCTCGACCCTCACTTATCCGCCCCTAGGCAAGGGAGTGGAGACATCGACATTACCCCCTTGCCTCCTCTCCACTTGGTGCACTTGCCTGCTTTTCCTTACCCTCCTGTGGACACCATTTGTAGTGCCGCGTCACTCGTGGCCATGCCGTATCAGCGACGAGCGTAACCCCCCCAAAAAAAATAAAAATAAAAGTTAGTCGCGTCATCCACCGCATAGAGCGAAACCCCATCTCGCTCTCAGCGAGCAGTGCTTCGCGCCGAAGACCAAATCTTGGGACTGCCGATACACACCGACGTGCACACCGAGGCGCCTCGGGTGGAGACGGTCGATCCCGAGTGAGTGAGCGACCGGCCCGGGTGTGTGGCCCCTGCGCAGGGTGGAGGGGAAGCTTTGTGGCGCTCGGTGTGCGTGTCTCCTTCCGGCGTTTGTTCGGTATTGCGGCATCTTCTGCGTTTCTCCGTGGACCGCATCGCTATCAGTAAGTTATCGGTATATATTGTGTAATGCTGTTTGTACATCTAATGCGAAAGTGGATCGTTCGACGAACACGGCATCGTTTGCTGTCGTTCTCGAAATCCGTGCTTCGGCCGCCCGTGGGCTACGAATGTCACGAGGGAAATCGACACTGGCACATACACATGTCCACTTTCTACTTGCCCTCACACTGATCCGAAAAACAAGGGGCGACAGAAGGACCTCGGGCGAACGTACTTTGTATGGTGCTTCGCCTGCTGTCTCAATTCATTTCCCGCCGCTGCACACACACACGAGGTGTTTCACACACATGGTAGTGCGCCTTCCCCCATTCATTATTGTGTGTTATTTCTAGCTATTGCCCTCGTCGTCGAGTCATCCGTGCTTCCTCCTCCGCCTTGTCCCCGCCAATTGCACCTGCAGGGTCCTCGCCGCAGCGCGCTTCGTGACCAGAATGTACACAAAGATACCCCATCGCTATCGCTGAGCACAATCCGATTATGTATGACTGCGCAGCCGAAACGGCACAATGCTCGCGATCGCTCCGAATCCCTCTCTTCTTTTTTGAATAAAATGAAATAAAACAAGAATGTCGCCGCCACTGCGACCGCGGTGTAGAAGGCAAGGCGTTGGTAAAACCCGCCCGCGGTTAGATGAACGACGACTTTGAGCTGTTGGGTGCGGTAGTCGAAAGTGATGGTCTCACTCGGGGTTCTCGGGGGTACTCGGGTTCTCGGTCCCCGCCGCTACCCGCGACCGTCCGAGAGTCAGAGAGATAAAACTCGACGGGTTATGTTGTTTTCGTTTATCTCCTTACGTTTTAGTTCCGCAAGTTCCCACCAGTCGGCTTGGGCCCACCATTACAATTGCGCGTCCATGAAAAAAATTTAATGGGCTGCAATGTAGATGTCTGTGTAACTATGATGGCCGGGGGCGACCTGATGGGAGGGAGGGTCTGCCACCAACAAAATGATCACATCACCGCCGCAGGCAACTCCTTGCAACAATCATAATCAGCACCCCTGGAAGTAACCCCTTACGAGGGATTTCGTTCTACAGAAATCATTTGATACGAGTTTGGACATTCCAGCTCGAGGTGGAAGCTTCTAGAGTTGTATTTGGTGTTTGACTCACTCGGACCCCGGTCAATAAGGCTCGGAAATAAGCACAGCAGAACTTGGACGAAATGAACACAAACCTTGGTACTATTAGGAAAAGGAAGGACGAACCCTGTCGGCCATTCGACGACCCCGACAGAGCTCTGCCACGCCCCGTTTCTCCGAGCCCGCGCCCATCGGTGCGCCGCCGCGAAAGATAAGCAACTCTATCTTTACGCAGTCAACGAGGATCCGCAGTACACACCAGTGCGCACATGTCACAAACAATTTTAAATTTCTTTCGTGACGTGAAAAGATGTTATCTAGAAGAAGTGAGAAACGGGAAAATACAATGGAAAGGGATGCGTCGGTGCACAAACGTACAAAGCCCCTCAAACCAGCAGAGTGAAGAAAACAAACATGGCCCAAATCCAGGTTAAAGAATAAGCAGCAGCGGGGTAAAAACGAGTCCTGCTTGGTCCACAGCAGATAAGACGAAAATATTGGTGGGGGTGGGGGTTATATGTAGTGGTATGTACGTAGATACAGAAAGAGACGAGAGTAGACGACCATTATACGTGGGTGTACAAGACAAGCGAGATGAGAAAACAGAATTGAGCAGTGAAGGGGTGGGCCAGTGAGTATGCTTGATGGGTACCACAGATCGACAAGGGTCAAGTGGGATGAGAACACGTATCAAGAGACACGAGATTGAGCACGGTAGGTATGGCACCTAGGATTAGGCGACGGCGACGGCAGGTGAAGGAGGTGGGGAAGAGCGATGCCGAACCGGAGAACGGATAAGATAGGTATAAAAAATGGTGGGGTGTGGTGGATGGCTTGAATGAGGCTTAATCCCGATGCCGACTGACGCGTTCCACGCCTGCGCCAAGGACCTGCTTGAAATGCTGCTCCTACCCACAAAAGTTTCAGTTATTGGTGATAGGGTTGTAGAAGGGAAAAAGGCAACGAACCTCGGCATCGTCGTCATCGTCTTGCTCCGTACCGCTCGACTCGTCATCAAGGGAGTCGTCTTTTGTCTCTTCCTCATCCTCTTCGTCGTCATCCTCTTCAGGTGTCGGCTGAGAGAGTGTGACGGTAGTTATGTTGTGATCCACCGAAAGTACTGTAGAAGCGGGCGACGGCGTATCATCTGATACGGGTGACGACGTAGGCACCACGTTTGTCTTGCTGGCGGATTCGCGTTCGGACTGTTCCTCACGCTTCTTCCGCTCACGTTCCTCACGCCGCCTCTTGACCCATCCCATGCCACTCCCATCGTCCTCATCAGCGTGGGGTGCCGGTGTTCCACGACGGCCGCGCTCTTCCGTATGTCCAATGAGCAGTTTCTGGTTGCTTTGTACCTTTGACCACATGCCCCCGGCTCGCACGCTACCCATACCGCCGTGGCCCCACTCCACGAATTCGGGCTCCTTGTCGGGCGCATTGTCAAATGCATTGGCAGACAGATAGTGAGGATGTTTTCGGGCGCCATAGACGCGGCCATTCAACAGACGCTTTGGCTTTAGTGGTGCGGAAGAGGATTGCGCACGGACGAGAGGAGCACCGTTCGAAGAGGATGTACTGCCTCTGCGAGCAGCGGCATCGGCACTCACCCAGTGGCCGAGAGGAATGCCGAAGGTGGGAGGGGAGCCATCTCGGGAAGAGCTACTATCGCGGGAACCGGGGCGCCGTGAGTCATCGGACCTGTGCCAGAACGAAGGGAAAAACCGTTTTGAAAGGGTGACAGTAGCGGTCGAAGGTGTAGGCGAGGTGGGAGGGCGATTTGTGGCGGAAGAGGGAGGGGGGCGTAAGCCTTGTGATCGCGGGGACAACGGATCCGAAACGATGATGGCTGAGCGTTGCTTGGGTGCTACGACAGCCCCCCCTAAGAGGAGAGACGTAGAGGGCTGTGCAGTGAAGTTACGGAGGTCAGGGCTGGCAACGGAGGGATCGTCGTCGTCAAAGACACCAGTTAAAGGGACCTCCTCGCCATGCTCGTTGATAAGAACAGCCCGACGGGGGACGGGAAGGGGGGCGAAGCGAATGCTACGGCGGCTAGTAGAAGCAACGCATTCTGAGGCTGAGGCGGTTCTTGAATGGGGGAAACGATCGTCGTCTGAAACGTAGGGAAGGGAGAGGGAATTGCTGAGAGTAGGGGGAAGAGTGGCGTTATCAGATGAGGATGGAGTGTTGACGTCTTCAGAGGAAGAGGCGGAGGAGGAGAGGGACTGAGATGAGGGATGTTGATTTGAGCGTGAAGGGTATGGGCGCTGGATATTCGGGTTGAGGAGGATACTGGACGTAGCCCCGGTGAAGCGAGTTGACCGTGGAGAATAAGAGAGTTGGGTCCTTTGAGGGAGAACGGAGGTCATTGTGGAGGGAGTGTGGGATATCTCTTGGCGGGAACGAGTCGATATTTGAAGGGGTCCGGGCTGTTGTCTCGATTAACTTACCTTCGCTATCATCCGCACGTGCGTTTCATACCTTACCTCACAGTCCCCCAGTCACCCTCTTGCCCCGATCTCTAACACTTCCCCTAATCTTGATCCATTCTAAATCGTTACATGCCATAATATCCCGTCCACCTCTCCAGTTCCACCCGACCTGTCATTCAAAATTCCGCTTCTCTGGTCCTCCTCGCGACTTCTCCCCGCAAAGATCCCCCTTTCCTACGCCTCCTGTTGTTGCCCAGACCATCTATGTTCCCTCCACATAAAACCAATCTCTAGTAGACATCACATGTAACGATAAATTTGAGATACAGAAATAACATTCTGATCCTATATTCTGATGAGCTTGCTGTGTCCCCAACCCCCGTGACGACTAGCTAGGGTGATCCACGGCCCGCTTCATCGCTGGCTATGCAGTATTTCGGCGCTCGACCTCCTATCAAATCCACAGAATTCATTCTTGTAGATCCATTCCATGGCTTGCTGCTCGAACGAACTAGCGGAAATTGTCCGATCCGCGCACCGAGATCTTCCCCTCTCGTCAGTGACCAATAGACCCACTGTTTACTCGACAATTTTTTCTTACAGTAATGCCGTACTCGTATTATACACCTAAGGGATAACTAGTACGGGCCACCATACACTTTCTATTCGCTTCCGCTCTTCACAACCTCTGGTGAGGTTCTCTGATCCCAATGTCCAAGCTCCGGAACGTGTTTCTGCAATTTTGGTGCAGTTACTCACTCTACATGAGGTAACAGGTTTGCAAATCTCGCGCTATCCTAACGGCAAGGTGCAGACATTTCGAAAAATGTGTTGGGGAAGGAGGTTTAGGGCATGGTGTTCGCTTTGTGAAGCTCCACATGTGATGCGTGCGTGATATCATCACATCACCGTAAGAATTATTGTGTCATGTTTCTTGCACAATTGCCCTCTCGTGATAGCCGCTACGTATGCTCCGTTCTTTCCCGTATGACTCGTGGTATGGCGGAAGCCAGGAGCCTGCTGAGTCAGAATCGAGAGGTATTGTACGGTCAACGAGGTGATACGGTGCGTCTTATCAAGTGAAGTACCAACGGTCGCTTACGGCGGGCGCTCGAACGAGGAGCCACTGAACTTTAGACCGAAGGTGGTACAAATGCTTCCGGTCAGGAGGCCACACCTTTCCTTCTCCGCGTAACACTCACACGCCGCCCCTCGTATTTGTATACAGTACGTGTACTCGTCCGCGCTGATTCACGCGCGCCATCTAGAGGGGTAGATATGGTAGAATCTGAGTCTGTCCATCTTAGAAGCTTACGGTGCTGTTCAAGTTTACCCGTTCCGCCTTCTTTTAACTCGTAACCGCAGCACTCTCGGGCCTGTTCGATGAATGTGCCACTGTTCCCCGACTATCATCTTTATTGAAGCGATGGAGGGCCCAAGGGCATATTTTTACATCCCATTCAACCGGTTGTCAGGTTTCCTTCCCTTCCGTTCTCTTCTCTTCTGGACCCATCTTGCCCTCGGCTGGACCCGTCGGCTCTTGCCGCTGTCAAGCTCGTTCCCGCCGGTTTCAGGGAAAAAGGTCTGGCCAGCAATGTCGCTCTTCGACTGACTCATTGCATCTGCGTCGCGTCTATACTGTATTTCGGGGTGCTCACAGAGGCATCATTTCTATTCCCACGCACGCCCCTCACCTCGTCTCTATGAACCTCGAAACAGCAAATTCCACGACATCCATTCGCGTCTCAGAGTCTTGATGGGATCGTCTTTCTCCGTGCATCGTGCTCCCACCTCACGTAGCGATCTTACACGCCGCATGTTCAACCCAGATGGTCTCTGGGTTATGGTAGTTTGAGGTATGTGCGTAACGAACCGCACAATATACATGCCTTCCGGTCCACGCACTAAACACGGCCATGACGGCCAGCGCCTGATCGATTTTCAATTTCAGTAAGTGACTATTTCTCCCGGACGATCGATGACTTCATTATCTGCGCGCACGCGTGGCGTGGACGCGGGCAATGGACGACATTACGACACGTGGTTCTATTCCAAATGGTGTCAGGGCCCTTTTCCGTCTAGCGCAAGACTGCGCAAGACCCGAAAGAGGGTGGGCGAATTGTCCATCTTTAGACTCGTGGACGCCTTTGGGCGTAGGATTCATTTGGGTTGTGACACCTGCGATGATCTTCTCGTGTCCACGGTCATCACCATGCCATGTCTCCCTGTCCTCCGAGAAGCGAAGTCCAGCTTACCCGGGCATTCTCACAGAAATCGCGTTACGTGTATGTAATCATACCATTTCTTGCGCACACATGCGATCTCACCTCAACCCCGCGGTCCCATATGGGTACGTGCGCCAGGTCAACTTCATTTCGAGCCTAGCTGGTCTTCTAGCCTCCCACATTGACTGAATGTTCCCACTTCCACGGGTCACAAAGTGATGGCGTGACGCTTACACGGACATCTTCCCCATTTCGACCGTGTTCTTTGCGAACAATGCCCATAGAAACACGGGGGGAAAAGGGAAGCCAAATGAGGGCACGCACCTTCGGGCATCTTCTGGGGTCTTATGCCGGCTACGCAACGCACTGATGTCGTCTTGGCTCTCCGACCCCTATGATATGGATTATGACTGTGGTTGGCATACAAGTGAGGTCGATCGATGGAACGCGATGTTCGAAAGAGGCAACAAGTGGACACGTGCGCATTCTCATGGCCGTTCTTCCCCTGCCCGCCCTATGCTCCGGCGCTGACACAGCCCCAAATTGACACAGCCTTGCCTCGCTCCACTGTCTTCTGGGCTCTGGCTGGCTGGCTAAAACTGCTCAGTGTCTCGGCCTGTGGCCTCTACCAGCACACTCTCCCACTTGAGCCAGTCCGAAACTTGTTTCGTCGTTTTTGCGCCCATACCAGTTGTTCGTGACTGCAACACCCATTCAAGACGTTTGCCAAGGCAGAAGGCAAGGTTGGTGTAACTCTGGAACTGTTCTTATTGAACTTCTCGTCAATAATGACTCAATGGCAGAAGCCCCGCATGACATCTGCGTTATCGTCCCTTGTCTGTCGTCTCTCCACCACGCACGAGTCACGACCATGGGGGTAGGTTCGCTCCACCATCCACAGGTATGGGGCTTGAGGATCCGGCCCGGCGCTGGTCGCTGGTTCTTTGCATTCTCACACGGTCGTCCTTAACCCCGGCTCCGGATTACGCCTATCTTATCCTCTATTTCTTCGAATGCTGAACGCGTCAATTCGTACGGCATGGACTGCGGTGGCGGCTCCAACCCTCAGGAGTCATCCTCGTTCGTTCAGTGGCGGGCGTGCTTCTTGCGCGTCATGTCGACGATTACGAGGAGCAACAAGGCGCAACCTTTCCCACGCGCTTCCCTCCTTGGGGCATCATGCGTTCCTTCCGGAGGGCGTTGTGAAAATCACATGTAAGATGTTTCTTTCTTTTCCCAGATGGGCCCCACAGTGGTGTGTGTGTACAGTAAATGTATGTCGAATCATCTCGATTGCCCTCGGTTTGATTGGCCGAGACCCAGATAGCATTAAAAAATTTATGCAGAGGCGTCCGTTGCCATTTTCTGTAAACGGTCGTATCCAGCTGCAATCGACCGATCGCCAAGACAATACAGAGGAACGCTGGACCTGTGTCGGAAGGGCCTTTTATCCCCCTTCCTCGACTTGGCGAGTACCAGCACGAACCCTTACTCGTTTTTTTTAATGTGCCTTACACATATTACTTTGCTTACACCTCATATACAGATGGACACCATTATTCGCGCAAAATGTTCTTGTCATCCGCCGATATCTACTGCCAAGAGGGTCTCTTGATCCCAACTGTGTAACCAGCGTCTATCAATGTTGTGCCTAGCCTCATGATCTTGTCCGGTTTGCTCCATCAAGTATCTTTGGGCGGTAGGACTACAGAGAGCAGGAACCCTACTTTAGAAAAAGGAATGGGCGCCAATCGAGAGAACCCAACGCAATCCATGAGGGTGAGCGGGGGAACAGGCTGCCAGCGCGCTGAGGACGATTAGAAAGTGTTCACGACACGTTACTCGTGTGCTTAAGGAAAAGACTGTTTCTGGACCTTCTAGGTGAGAAACCAGGGTCAAGGGGGTACACGCCGCATCGTCAAATACTTGGTCGGTCGACAGGCTAGACCATCGACCGACAAATTATGGGGTGGTAATGTTCCGACCAGGTGTCATAGAGTGCGCTCCCCAGGACAGGTTTACTATTCTCCCTCAGAAGAATCAATCATTCGTTGCTGCCCTTGGAGCCGAAAGACGCCGCATATTGTAAGGATGAGCTTGGCATCTCGTACTGTATTTCATCGTCTCGTATCGACGGCGAATAATAACTGTCAGGCTCCCTTCTGCGCTCTTGTTCGTGCCTTTTTCGTATTACAGAGTTCAATACAGTATCCGCGCTTCCGCTTTCGTTATCTCTGCAAAGCTACCCCCGAATGACCCTCGTACTGCGGGAAGGGGCGCATGCCCGGGTTAGCTGCACCGAGCTAAAAGCGGCAACTTATGTTCGGGCCTGCGCGGCAGGCCCGGGCCCATGTTGTGAGCCCGAGTTCATCCATCCATCTCCCCTCCAACCCCCTAAGACTATTTCCACCCTTTCTCCTTCGTGATTGCTACTAAATTGACCGAACGCCAACATTTCAATTAATGTCAAAAAGAGAATGACTCTGAAACTGAAACAAAGCGCATCTAAGACAGCGCGGTTTCCGAAGTCCTCGTCAGGGACCACCTGTCCGTAAAGGATTATCATGCCAAGCAGCCAAGCAAGCAAGCAGCACAACCGTGATAAACCGAGGGGACCTACGGAGGAAAATCCCCGTGCGGGGCCGTGTGGGGACTGTGGTTACTGTGGCAGGTCACGAGCACATTTGGCGTCGCAGCGTGCACGTGCCGGTGCATAAGCGTTTTGGCTTCCAGAATGGGGGATGTGAGACAGTTGGAGTCGCAGGAGCGCAGTCTACGGACTTGTGGGTGGGCTAGCTTTGGTTTCTTAGTACAGTAAGTCGCACTCTCAGCCCGTGTTCTTTTTAAGAACGCCGCGTCTCCTTGCGTTCGCTTGCTGCTTTATTGATGGGCTGGAATTGCGTGTTAATCTTACGTCTTGTCAGAATAAGCGGTGCCGCGGAATCTCTCCCATCTCCGTCGATCGAAGGAAATAAGTCTGTTTGAGAGTGTCGTTGGAGTGTTTGAAGCATCTTCGCTCGGCGACATGATCGTGTTGAGGACCTCAACTGATTCTAGATTGGAAGCGCCGAAGCCCCCGAAATCAATACATGTGATTAACTTAGACAACTAATAGTAGCAGAGTTAGAGTCATGGTGCCCGACAACGAAAATGAAATGCTCAAATAAAGTGTCAGGGATGTCCCAACTACGGGTGATCGATTTTAGGTACTATAACTCCGAATAGAAAAACATGAGCAAGATATGCCCATAAGATCAAGCGAGGTCTCGTTGAGACGCCGGAGTTTAGTCCGTTTGTCAGAATGTGGGGTCCGAAGCCCTCCCCCTGAAGGCAAAAAGGACGCACACGCCTGTTCTATGTAGGAGAATCACATCTCGCCTTCAAAGTCAGGGGACCCGCACCACCTCACAATCACCGAGCGAAACGAAGTTGTTGCACTTGGTCGCCGCCCGAGCGGCTATTTACCGGAGTTGGGTCAAGGCATTACGGGTTGGTAGGGGAACAGGACAAACGGTACGACCCGAATGGGGTATCGGAAAAAGGATTCGAGCCCTCCTGTTTCCTCTTGCAGGAAAGAAGGGCGGGAGCAGCCACGCCGTCTAGAAGAGCCGTTTCCGCTGCGCTCCTGTGACTATCGAGGGAAAGACACCGCGTCCTGCGATAATCGTACAGACAGAAGCTGAGGAGAACTGTCCATTCCCATCGGCGTCGTTTTTGCGATATTAACTGTGGCGTGGGTTCAAGTAGAGGGGTAGTTTCAGGCTTCTGCACGAGGTGCCAATGGCATCGCCTCATTCGCGTCCAATTCGAGCAGGCAGGCAAAGGACCATCGACAGACCAGCCCAGTTCGCGTCTCCTTTGGGCGCTACGAGGGTACGTTGAAATGTTGCAAATCTGGTGATCGGCAGCACCTGGTGTACACACTCTTCGATATCAATTGCCGTGGTCGTTCTTAGTTGGCGCACGGCAACGACGACCGCAGAATCTTACGGTATGCTACCTCGATTGTTTTTATTGACCCTTCCTTAACTAAGAAAGAAACGCGAGCCAATCTAAGATGCAGGATGACTGCAATGAGTACGTGGAGGTTCTATGAAATACCAGCATGTCCGACATGCCCACGGTCGCCGATGCTAGCAACGCAACGAACAATCTCGGCGATGAGTCATTCGGGCTGCTCGGGAGGTGGGATGTACCAAACGCAGAGCTATATTTATGACAAGGAGTCTAGATATCTAGATAAGAATCTGCACTTGAACGCGTGTCTAAATTCTTAGAGGCCAGGCCCCCATGCCACGTGCCGCCAGTGTTAGAGACTTAGAGCGTGGCAGTTAGTGTTGCTGTGAGTCGATGCGGTCCGAGTCGAGTTAGCAACTCGACGCCAACTCTAACTCGGGAGTTCACACCAGCGCAACTTGGGAGTTCAGCTGCAGACGTGAACCAATGGGAAACCTTCAATTTTGAAGCCCCTCCGCCCACCTTAGGCAGAATGCCTTGTACTTGACGGAATTATAGTATATACAAGCTGTAGCCTAGGTACTATCATCAGGCTCATCCATGCTATCCAGAAGTTCATCTTTTCCCCAAGAGAAATGAGCTCATCAATCGCTACCTCTTGCGCTCTTGATGAGTGCTCGTCTTCTGTTGCGACCAGGCCAGGTGTAAAGTCAAGGCCGCCTTGCTTGTATACATGCTTCAAGACCTGAAGAACCTCAAGCAGTGCAAAAGAAAGGAGGTTCCGACGCAGGGCGTGTTTCCTTGCTTGATGCGAAGCGTTCGCAGGAGACATACGATACCTGAACCGGCAAAATATTAACGGCATCTTTAAACATAGGTGGAAAATCCATCTCAATTGCCTATTGACATGATATGTCAGTTGAAGAGGTGCAATCCGTAGGAGGACCTACCTCCCGAAAGCAAACGAGATCAGATTTCTCATCCATCCCGCACAGAGGTGCCTGCTTCCAACAACTCACTTTTGACAGCAGTAAGGTTTCGGGCATCCTCGGCATCTTGATCAGCCGTTTGTTCAGCCGTGAGAGTATTAGTTGATGGAGGGGTGGATGTAGACGATAGGGTGCTCACTGGCAGTCGCTATAAACACTGTAAGGACGCCGGTCCATCGATCAGCCGTGACGAACTCAGAAATTTAACGAGTTCTTTGTCTGACCACAGATTTTAATGAGCCGAGAAAGAATGCATAGCATTGCAGAGAGCCTCGAAGACAAGTCAATTCCCAGATGGTGCAAGAAGAAACAGCCACTTAGTCGTCAATTCAGGGAGGTACCATGCAAGCAAGACAGATCGAGTCCTAGGAGGCGTTACGCAGGCGCAATATAGAAGTACGTTGTCCCGACTTGTCCCGGCCTATCGACGGAGACTTCGCATAGACATATGAGATGGAAGCAGTGGCTTGAACACTCGAAGATTTTAACCTGCAAGGACATCCCCACTGGTGGCCAAGCATCCACAAGAGCATCCATTTCAACAGATGTAGGGAGATAGATACAGTACCACATCACCAGTGCCGAGCATCTTAAGGAAACAGCACCATCAATCGATTGATTGAAGGATAACCGCGTTGTCTTTGTAATTGTGTTGCGCTCGTGACTCGCGTCGGAATGACGCGACAGATATGATAGCGTGGCCCCTCGCTGACCGTTTGAACCCGGACTCTTGCTACTTTGAGTATTTAAACAACGGCCGAAGATCTGGCTTTTATTACCCGCCCTCAAAACCTGTCCTCTCCCGCCGTTAGACTCGCTCAGGTATTCCTTGCACCTGATCTCAATGGTCGTTCGTTCGCTCACTCGTTCCTCCTGGCAGGTGTATAGAGCCTTTAGTCGTACTTCGGTTCCAAGAATGGCTCCAATCGACAAACCAACGCAGGGTGAAAAATATGACATCGTGTTCATTGGTGGTGGCAGTGGTGGTTCTGCCGGTTCGGTACGTCACTCGACGCATCTGTCGTGTTTATGCCAACTGTTCCGTTTTCAGCGCCGCGCCGCGCTCCATGGTGCAAAGACGGCCATCATAGAAGAATCGGGAAAACTTGGTGGTACCTGCGTCAATGTCGGTAAGTGGAGACTTCTGGTGATTTATCATTCGTTTATTTATGTGTGTCTCCACAAGGTTGTGTGCCAAAAAAGGTGAGCCAACACGGTCAAATTTCCACGCTTGCGTATCAATGATGTATTCGTAGATCATGTGGCACGCTGCGGATATCGCAGACAAGCTACGTCATGCGGCCGACGGTTACCACTTCAAGCTACCTCAAGATGGCCCCCAGTTTACTTGGGCCACTTTCAAGCCCCAGCGTGATGCGTATATCCGCTGGCTGAACGGCATTTACGACAAGAACATTACCGGCGAGGGTGTCGCGTACCACGCTGGCCATGCCAAGCTCACGTCGCCGACTAGCATCGAGATCAAACGCGAGGACGGCACCACGTACTCTATTAACACCGACAAAGTGGTTCTTGCCACGGGCGGGCGGCCGACCATCCCCTCGGACGATGAGATACCCGGCGCATCGCTTGGAATCGATTCAGACGGATTCTTCGCGCTCGAAGATCAGCCCAAACGCGTGGCCGTCGTTGGTGCTGGTTATATTGCTGTCGAGCTTGCCGGCGTGTTGAACACCCTTGGCTCTGAGACCCATCTCATCGCCCGGTACGACAAAGTCCTCCGCACGTTCGACCCTTCCTTGCAGGATGTCCTTTTGCCGTGGATGCAGCACACTGGCATTAACTTCCATGAGAACACTAAAGTTCTCAAGGTAGAAGGCCAGCCCGGAGGTCCCCTCACTGTCCATCTCAATACTGGCAAGACGCTCGAGGTCGACACACTTCTTTGGGCGATCGGCCGCAAAGCAAACACGGATGATCTCGGTCTCGAGGACGTCGGTATCAAGGTCGACAAAACAGGCAGTGTGGTCGTCGATGAGTGGCAAGAGACCAACGTAAAGGGCGTCTTCTCAATCGGTGACGTCCAGGGCAAAGCACTTCTTACACCGGTCGCAATCGCGGCCGGAAGGCGGCTCTCCAACAGACTCTACGGCGGAGAGAAGTTCAAGAACGACAAACTGGATTACCATAACATTCCTACTGTCGTCTTCTCGTGAGTTGTTCTAAAAAAAGGTGGCTGCGGCTACTTATTGCTGACTGACGCATCTCGGGAAAAAATAGCCATCCTCCCATCGGGACGGTCGGTCTGACAGAGCCTCAAGCGCGCGAGAAGTACGGTGACGCAGTCAAGATTTGTGGGCGACCTCTCTTTCATCCAAGTGTGATCCCTACTGAAGTCGGCTTATCGCAGACAAATCTTCATTCCGCGCGCTGTATTTCTCCATGATCCCCGCGGATCACAAGGAGCCGTCTTTGTTCAAGCTGGTGGTCGTCGGGCCGGAAGAACGTGTCGTTGGTATACATGTTATCGGTATGGGTAGCGACGAGCTGCTTCAAGGCTTTGCTGTCGCTGTCAAAATGGGCGGTGAGTACAAAAATAAACTAGCGCTCTGCGTCAGATCTCCTGATGGTGCATCCGCAGCAACGAAGCGTGACTTCGATGACACTGTTGCGATTCACCCAACCTCCGCCGAGGGTACGTGTCGCATGTGGTTTTTTGATCGTCCATTCTTACAATGCGTTCCACAGAACTAGTCACGTTGAGGTAGAAATACGCTTGCACATTCGTAGGCGACAATGTATTTCCGTGACTTTGCAGACGCAACTGTAAATTGTAGTATAGAGTGAACAGTACGAACCTATGAGAAATGAGCTTATCCATGCATGTGCCAATGGGAGAGCCATTTTCCCTGTCAATCGATTGTTCAAAAGACCCCTAGATGGGAAGAGACATGCATGTATTAGGGCTAATTCAGTCACAATGGGTAGATCTCTCAGCCGAAAGCAGGCTATTCCATTAGATGGCACTGCTCCTATCAGCGGACCATCGCTAGGATTCTCTGATAGTCTCCGCGAACGCTCTGAAATGTCTCTTCTAGCTTATCCAGGCGCTCCTTTTCCTCAAGCTGAACAAGCACCTCCTGTAAACACGGACCAGTCAGTCTGTCTCGTCGTCCCGAGCCACGTATTCCCCATCCATACTGACATAATTGAAACGGTATAATCGTTCCTTCACTTGCAACCTGTACGCCTTAGCCGCTCGCACATCCGTCGGGTTCAGGTGCAACTGGATCAGCATCTCTACGAGCCGGTGGAATTGACGCTGGCAAGGGAGAGAGGTCGGACACGTCAGGCGAGAGAATTTGGCATGTGTCTGTACATAAAGAAAAAAAGGAAACATACCCCGGCGATCTTCAGTTCCTTACGCCAGCGCTCGAACCAAGCACGATCCACCGGCGGACCCAGCTTCCCCGCCGCCGACTTCGCCTTCGTCCCGGCCCTCACGGACGCACGCGCACGCCCCACGCGCCCCCCGTTGTGAGACACGTCGGAGCCAAAGGCCTCTGCCATGAAAGCCATGTGGCCGAGTAACATCGCGAGATCGTTGCGGTCGCGCAGGTCCTCGAAGGCCTCGGCGGGGTCCTCGACGGTCAATTCGACCACGGAAGGTTGCGTAAGGACATATTGGTAAATCGCGTTGTACAGTGCCGCTGCGATGGGTATCAGCGCCGAAAAAGGAGCGTATACAATCGGGGAAGACTGACACCCGTGCCCTTGGTGTTGATACGGTGGAACGATCACAAATTGGCTGGGGAGAAGGGGTGTCAGGGGGTGTGCGAAGGCCACAAAAAAGGAGCGATACACACCTCAGCCGGAGGCGGACTTTGTCCGGAAAGCAGTAGAAGGGATGAAGCGAGGAGTACCCCACGAAGTGATAGGACTCCGTGACAGGTGTCGTGCGCCGTTTGCGCTTTTCGTATCTATTTTTGTCAGCACCGATGGGGAAGGGGGCATGTGAGGAAGGACTAGAAGGGGATGGAACACGCACAAAACGACAAACTCCCATGCATCCTCTAATTCGTTGATGTAAGAACCGGCTTCGATGTAGAGCAAGATGAATATTTGCATCCGCCGGTGATATTCTCGAAATCCTGGGGTATTCCACGTTGCCTGAAGAAACGTCAAAGGAGGGCTCCACAGGGGATCAAGCGACGCACATGCCACACTTCGTACACAATCGCGTCCGGATCGTCCTCTGAAAGCGTCGCGGCTGCACCTTTGCCTTTTTCAGAGCTATTTGATGCGGCGCGAGTGTACGAGTGTATTTTCACTCCGAGTGGTCGAAATGATGCAGCTTCCTCTTCGACGTGCGCTAGGAACTCTGCTTCGGTTCGACAGTAATCTCCGGGGATGAAGTTCTCAAGCGTTCCTCGAACATCATCGAGGGTCGAGGAAGACGTAAGTTTCTCAGAATATTTAATGTCCAGAAACTGGGCAAGAGAACCAGACGCGAAGCGCAACTACAAGACACGGCGTCATGGATGGAAGTCAGGCCCTCAGAGACAGGAGAAGCGCACGTCGATCACGAGGTCAGTGTACCCATAGATTTTTTCATCTTCGCCGTATATCTAAAGTAAAGTTAGCGAGATAGGGTGAGAACTTCAAGAGGACTTGTACAGACTGGATAAGTGAAAGTCGGATGGAAGTTATCGTACAGCTCATTATCACCTAGCGCCTCCTTATCTGTCGCAGCGCGTACTGCGTAGCGTATGTTGAGCCCATAGACAGCTCAGAGATTCGAGAAAACACACCGAGGGACAGATGGAGAGCTTCGTTTGAGTTCGTAGTCCAGTCTGTCATGTTATCCGTACCGAAACAAGTTCCTATGGTTCTGTTGGATCCGAATCCTCCGACACTCTCGCGAAAGAGTAAGTGCGATGAATTCAATACCTTGTCAAAGAGGTTAAAGAGGTTAAAGGTAAGGTACAAGCTTCAGCAAATGGAATCACGCGTCTGAACACGAAGCACGTGCTGTGTTCGAATCACGTGTTAACGCCCAGTTCCTCCACAAAATAAAGACCAGGAGACATAGCGTCGTCATTACGATGAGAACACAGGTCGCAGGTTGACCTGTTCTGCCGAGAGAAGTGTGCCAAATATCACAAATAGTCAAGATGATCTTGGTTGCGTGTTGAGCAGACCTTGGGAGCAGACGGAAAACTCCGGTGATTATATAATCCCGTGAGCCATAGCGAGCGCCACGTGGGATCCCACTCAATCGCGGATATGGTGTTGTCAGTGATAGCTCTGGATCAGAACTGAATCTACATCGCTGTTCATTACCAACGCTGTGATCATACCATCAAGTTCAGGTTCCAGTGAAGAGGTCGATAGCTTGGACTTCACGTGCTTATCAGGAAAACTACCCATACGACAGGAGACTTGCATAGCAAGGAGTTGGCCTTGACCTTGGAATGTCAGGAAGGATGCAGGATGCGCGATACCCACTCCTACGTGAGACCTCATCATCGGATATACTGTCAAATTCGCAGGGCTGCGAGAAACCAAAGATCCTTTCTCTATTCCCTCAACAAGTTCGATTAACTTTCGCCTCTGCTGATCACTTTCATCCGGCCTGCTACTGCTAGAATACATGTTTCAGGGGTTCGGCAGTGAATCCCCAGAGATGATGCTGACGTTTCTGGTTAAATCAGGAGGGGCGAAAGGTTTGGCGGTGGAGCAGGCCCAGGGAGCGGGAAGAGGATCGATTGTTCTCTGGTCGTGTACTTTGAGGCATTTCTCATTCTCACATTGGCACCCGTGTTCATAGCTCTATGTCGGTTCATTATCGAACGACGCTCTCCTGCTCAAGGGCAATCCCAGAGCACTGGATGTCAATGCCATTCTGGCAAGTGCGGGTGTGCGTGGAGACAAACTGATAGTCAAGGACCTTGGCATGCATGTCAGCTGGGTGATGGTGTTCTTGATTGCATGTGTGTTCTTCGTCGTCCATTCCCGCTCTGTTTCTGACACATGCCCAGGCGTCTGACTTGTTCGGTGGACATTCGCGGGGCGCCACACAAGGAGCCTTTGCTTTTAGAAAACCTCCAGCTCCTCCCATTCAGACAAGCACGATGACAGAAGATTTGGTGAGGTTGACTCGGAGTTGTGTTGTAAATGTAAATCATATTCGCTATACAAGCTCTGTCAAACAGATCGAGTAGAGTGCGAAGGCCGGTGAAACGAGCGAAGCGGGTGAGCCGTGCGTAAGCACGGAGCTGAGGCTTGTTAAACATAATATTAGACGATGTTGCCACCCTCAAACGTCTCTCCCTTGGGGACTTCTGAGACAGACGTCTTGACTGGCAGGATATCCAGAACGACCGATCCGCCTTCTGAATCGTGTTTCTGCCTTGTTCGGTGCGTCTGGTGTGAAGGAGGCGGATGCTCGTCGAGGGGCTCATCAACCACCGTGACCAAACCATTGGAGGGGGGGTAGTCGATGAGTCCGCGGTATAAACGTGCGGCGCCAAGCGGCGCGATTATCACTTGAGTACGAAACATTACGGTCAGGGGAAGTGAACGCAATTTACTAGCGGCGGGCTTACGTGCAAAATCTTGAAAGATCTTCAGTATTAGCACGTCAGGTTCTGCATCCCTCTTTCTTTTCGTAAAGCAAACGCACCGTGTTCATAGGATCTAACCATTCAGTCCCTCTTGAGTATAGGCAGGGCATTGGTAAGGAAGAGAACCACACACCGTTTAGATTCAGAAAGATGAAAACCTAGATGGGCCAACTTTCAGTGACTTATGAAGCCTACTTCCAATCCAAGTTAGACGCACAGTAGGGGGAAGTTCAGCAAGCGTGACGATCATAACCCATATCAAACCCTATGGTCGAGGTCAACGCAATCGACAAGGAGAGGGTGGAAATGGGCCACCTGCGTGTGAAGGAGCCGCCAGACGCCACATAACTTCGGGGCATTTTTCCAGCGCTTGAGACCGGCCAGCATGAGGACGAGGAGTATTAGATCCATGGTGAAGGTGGAGAGGACGCTGATCCTGCAGTGGTCTGTATGCAAGATTGAGCAGAATTCTCCAGTCCAGGCTGAGCAGAGAGTGGTCAAGCCTAAGACATGACCGAGAAGGTGTACTTATGAAGACTACACAAACCAGGAGACAGACAGACATACTGTAGGCGTAGACGGCAGTATTGCCAGCCCACACGGCACAGGCGAATGCAATGATGATTTTGCTGCGGTTCCAGAGTACGGCACTGAGAACATTCTCAATTCGGAGGCATACAGATGCGGTGATAAAACAGGTTGTGCTTACACACGCAGGATGATCAATGCCGATGTGCACATAAACGAAAGATATGCGGACATCTGCGGAATCGCTAACCGATCAAGAAAATGGCATTCAGATGGCACGCGGCATCTTACGAAGGACAAGATGGCACATGTCTATATGGACACTCAGTACCTTTGCTCATCTGGTCAATTCAACTTATCGTACCTGGCAATCGATCTTGTGTGACACGTCAAAACCCAGAAATTGGAACGCAATGGCGAACAGGGGGCACCAACGACACCCCAGGTACAGCTATCGCGCACGTCAGGTCGGCTTCACTGTCTTCTCCATACGGTATCCAAGTTGAGATGGATGACGCACCAGGAACGGCCATGTAAACTTGCGCTGTTTCGAAATGACAGAATACTCAAAGCCGAGACACAAGACAATCTCCCAGCTGGTGCGTAGTGCGTTATGGCGCTTTAAATCACGAGATGTGAAAATGACATGGCACACATGTAAATGCCACCAATGACGTGGACGAGCTTGATAAGAGCGTCTGTCACGCAGTTAGGGTAAGTTACTAAACCTCGGGTTCCCGAAAGAATGAACGAACATTCTTCTGCAGAGACGGTGGCGCGGTCATTCCAGTCGACCATGGTGTGTGGCGGGGTGCTACGAATGGCAAACCGGTAAGATGGAAGGAAACGGCGGAGAGACGGGGTCTTGTATGGCGAAAATATCGCATCTAGCTTAAGTTACCCCGGACCCATCTCTCTGAGGTCACGCTAGGAAAACGCTGTTCCGCGATACCGTATCGCGCAGACCCGCGGTATAGGTTGCGTGGAGCAGAAGCAGACGGAAAATCCCGGTGATTATATAATCCGGAAGGGGATGTTGGTCGACCGACCTTCGCTCCGCTGTCGTCCTTCGAGATGCTCAAAACTGCGAGATCTGCGCGTGAGTTATTCACGTCCTGCGCCAACGTAGTTTGTATTAACGGGCTTGGCAGGCTCCGTGCGACCCTTGGGTCGAAGAAATTTGGCTACCGTACAAGACACGCCTGTTCGACGATATGGGGGGTTGAGGGACCAAGACCGTATCTTCACCAATGCGTACTTGCGGCATGACCATGGTGTCAAGGGTGCTTTGGTGCGTACTTCTCTCCCACCCTTAATCACTATTCTCACCGACTTGTCAGTCTCGTGGCGACTGGCATCGGACGAAAGACATTCTCCTCAAAGGTGACTCGTGGATCATTCAGACGATCAAGGATTCTGGTCTGCGCGGGCGCGGAGGTGCTGGTTTTCCAAGTGGACTGAAGTGGAGTTTTATGAACAAGTCTGGCTGGGAGAAAGACCCAAGGTGTGTCGCGTCAGCGCCACTCTTTTTGCCGCAACTTGACCTTGCGCTGCAGGCCTCGCTACCTTGTCGTCAACGCTGATGAAGGAGAGCCCGGGACATGTAAGGATCGCGAAATTCTGCGCGGAGACCCCCACAAACTCGTGGAGGGTTGTCTCGTTGCTGGCCGTGCCATGAACGCTACTGCAGCGTACATCTACATCCGTGGGGAGTTCTTCCAGGAGGCCTCACACCTTCAACAAGCGATCACAGAAGCTTACAAGGCTGGCTTTATTGGGAAGAACGCATGTGGTTCCGGTTATGCATTCGACGTATACGTTCATCGCGGGGCGGGCGCTTATATCTGTGGCGAGGAGACTGCGCTCATCGAAAGTCTGGAGGGCAAACAAGGCAAACCTCGCCTCAAGCCCCCATTCCCCGCCGATGTCGGTTTGTTTGGGTGTCCTACGACTGTTGCAAACGTTGAGACCGTAGCTGTCGCGCCAACGATCTGCCGCCGTGGTTCGAGCTGGTTCGCAGGGTTTGGTCGGGAACGCAATCAAGGCACAAAGCTTTACTGCATCAGCGGCCACGTCAATAACCCGTGCGTCATCGAAGAAGAGATGAGTATCCCCTTGAAGGACCTCATCGAGAAACACGCTGGAGGTGTCCGCGGTGGCTGGGATAACTTGCTTGGGATCATTCCTGGCGGGTGCTCCGTCCCAGTACTCCCGAGACCCAAATGCGAAGAGGTTTTGTAAGTGAGGAGATCTCGTTCTAGTCCAGCCCGCCTTATCCTACGACGCAGGATGGATTTCGACTCTCTCAAAGACGCGCAGTCTGGTCTTGGCACTGGCGCCGTCATCGTGATGGACAAATCGACAGACATTGTCGCGGCGATCGCTCGGTTCTCTCAGGTGCGAACCTCCGCAATACGCGCTGTCGCACCTAACCTCTCTACACAGTTCTACAAACACGAGTCATGCGGCCAATGCACCCCTTGTCGCGAGGGCACCACATGGATGATGAACATGATGAACCGCTTCGTCGAGGGCCGTGGGCACCAGCGCGAGATTGACATGCTCCTGGAACTGACGTACGTGCTCGCACCGTCTGAGGGCTACCTTGTCCTTACCACCTACCTTTTCTGCTCATCTCCACAGCAAACAAGTCGAAGGCCGCACGATCTGCGCTCTTGGCGACGCGGCGGCGTGGCCCATTCAGGGCCTGATGCGGCACTTCCGCCCCGAGGTTGAGAAGCGTATCACGGACTTCCGCGCGCGCGAGGGTGGTGTACTCTTTGGTGGGCGTCTAGCGCGTGAGGTCGATCCGACCCTCGCCATCCCTGATAACCTTGGCGGACATCTCCCGGAAGTCTCCGCCCCTGGGACACAAACGACGCCGTAGAACGGGCACCCCGTACAAGCAAACATTCCTTAATTTAAAACCAGTGTTCTTAACAGCACGTAGAGAAGAGTTTCAAGGTGATATTTTACTTGCGTCAGATGTGATTGCGTGTGTGTTGGGAGCTTGTCCCGTGGTGGAATATTTCGGCGCCACGATCTTTCATCATGGAGCACGCAAACATGTCCGTCCTTCCATCTGAAGTGTATGGATCCAATGAACTCGGAATGCCCCTGCGGCTAACTGGGCAATACCGCTGCTAGCCTGGCGCCACCGAATAAGTTCACTCACTTGTCTCACTGGTAGTAGTCTGCTGGCGGGGTGGACTCCGACCATATCGGCTGCGATGTGCCGTTTTTGGCCATTGGGTACTGTACTGCCAGAGGTATATATTCCCACCGTTACGTCATGTATGACGGAGGGAGGTACGGTAAGGAGAAGGATGTCCTCTGAGCCTTGATTGTGGCACGGGAATACGCAGCCCGCAACTCGTTGGCTTTCGTTGTCTTACCTGATCCGGATGACCTGAAGCTGTCAAGAGACTCTTCAAGGCGCCGTAGACGAAGAGCCCGGCCGGCGTCCAAGGGCACCGAGCGCCGCGTCGTAGGGCTCAATCACTTGCAATGTGGTGGGAATATTCTGGTGGCCACTAACGCCATCTATAGATAACGGTGAACCATAAATGGTCCACCCTTGGGATCACGCGTCAGGACGTGAAGAGTTTTGGTATCTAATCCCCTCTTCATCCTATAGTCATCAGCATGTCGTTCACAATGACATGCGTGGGCCAAGTGGAGTGGTCTCGCGACGACGAGGCCACACTCATTCGTACATTAGCCGAAGAAAAGGCAAAAGGTAACTGGGGCGGCAACATACCCAAAGCAGCAGCCTGGGATACCTGTCAGCTCGCGCTGGTCGACAGCGAGAAGAAGTCAGGAGGCGGTGCGAAGAGCATCGAGTCTATCAAGAGTAGGTGGCAACGAGTACGTCCCTCTCAAACTACCCGACTGTATGCGCCTCTCATGTGTCTATTTCAGTTCAAACAGGAATTCAATACCGTCAAGGAACTTCGAGCGGCCGCCGGTTTTATGTGGAACGACCAAGAAAAGATTGTCAGAGCGTCGGCCGACATATGGGAGGCATACGTTAAGGTGAATAACGCGCTCCCTCCAATAGAAACCCCCGCATATATTTCACAGACACACCCATATGCAAATAAGTTCCGCAAGAAGCGGTTCCCGCTATATGATCCCATAGCGGATCTCATCAATACCAGTGACATCCGAACAACAGGAAGGGTCCCTGTTCGCCCTGGCCAGAACGCTTTTCATGTGGATCAGAAGTCTACGATCCAGCGCGATAGCCCCCCTTTTCTAATTCCCCGTCCCCCCAACAATGAGTACAACAGCAGCGAGGCAAGTAGTCCCAGTGTCAGCCTTACTATCTCACACAACTATTCACCCAGGACGACGAGCCGGCCACCCTAGGGCCCCTACCTTCCGACCGCAAGCGGTCCAGGAGCGCAGGAACTTCTGCGAGCCAACGCCAGAAGAAACCCCGCGTGTCCTTTGATCAGGGGATGTCCGAATTGGCTAGTGCGTTCGCCAATTTGGTCGACGCAATGAAATCTGGGTTGTTGTCGACGTCGTGCCCCGAACCATCAAAAACAAGCGCAGACGGCGGCGACCTGCTGACGAGGGCGATCATTACCCTCGAAAACGACGGGGGACTTTCAAACAAGGAGCTAGCTGAGGCGGCGCACTACTTTATGACTGATCGAGATGTTGCGAGGGTGTACGTTGCGCTGCAAACGGCTAGGGCGCGCTCCCATTTCCTTCAGTATAAACTTGAAACCTGGCGCAAGAAATTGTAGTTATTGTGAGTCAAGGACATGTACATTTCTCCGAGGACCGTCGTGTATGCATGAAATACGAACATTTTCGCTTTGTACGCATATATAATGTCGTGACTTGCTATGAGGTCGCTACTGTACATGCGTTACAATTGATGTGTTTGGTGTACGCAGAGTTGAGACAAAAATTCCATTTTAGGAAGGTGCTCAGTCCGAATCGTTTTATCAGACATCAGGTTTTCGGGGGGCCTACGCAGGCGCTCTAAATATTTGAGCGACGAGGGCTCGAGCGATCACACGCGATCACGATGCAGTTTGGGCGCCTCCGAGTGTCCTCCGCACTGCTTTTGCTCCGTCGTCGCCCATACATTTCATTCCTAGGATGTACAGTATTCTTGTTCTAAGCACGTACTGATACTCGTTTTCGCACTAGGGTCTCCCTGACATGCTGCGTACCAGCCACCAGCGTTTACATCCGTGAGTCACGACAGTAGGTACTACAGTAAACACGACAGTACCGGTCGGTATCATAAGTGGCGCAGGTTGTTATCATGTGGGTGTGGGCGCCGATGCATCTGCCGGGTCTTTGTTATTCGAGAGTCCAACAGATATCTCCCAAACTCACCGTCGTTCAGAGGGGCGATCGCTATTTCGAGCAAAGATTTGAAGCTCACGCTTCCTTGGACATCCACGCCAAGTGTTTCCGCGTCTTTCCCAAACGCCTCGACGTCGAGCGCCATCTGTTGCCTTATCCGCTCCTCGTCGCGTCCATCCTCCTCCTTTGGTCCTCCCCCGAAGAGCGAGAACGGTGCCTTTTTCCCCTTCTTGAGTTTCCTCAACGATTCCTCCTTCTTGCGCATCGTCGTCACATAGACAATGTACTTCTGCACCACAGCTTCGAAGACCTCTTCGGCGAACGATTGCATGAGTTCCGCCTTCAATGGTGCACCAGGACCAATCCCGGACTCCGTCCCGAAGAAGGCACGAACAGGACGCAGGACGCCCACGACGAAGAAGCTCGGTTCTGATGGCGGACGTTTGTTTGACATGGCACGAAACTGCAGTGGCATGGAGCGTACGGGCTGCAGCGCGTCACTGGCTCGGCGGGTCAAAATGGATATGATTTGCGAGGAGAGTGGGGGGATGAAGGCGGACAAGCCCTGTAGGATACTCCGCAGTGCGTCTACCCATTGAAAATTAGCGTCCTTCTGAGTAAATTCGAATGCGAGGGGAGACTTACCTTCTGCCTGGCCGAGCTCTGTGGGGCTTTCCTCCCCGACAAACACCGGCGCCAACATCGGGCTGACTTCGTCACGCCACAGCACCCATGTCTGAGACTGCAAAAGTTTTGCGTCAGCGATCACCGCTGCGCATTGACGCAACAGCGCATCGTCGACGGATGTTGACTCTGAGGGGTTTCCCTCGGCCTGCCCCGGCGTGGCAGGTGTCGATGCACGTGAAATGCTTTTTGTTGTCTCTCCAGTCGTAAGAAGCTGTGCATATATTAGTAAATTGCCGATTCTAGGTGGTCGAGTCGTGCCTTTTCACCAGCTGAGGGGAGGGATTTGGGAAGTCCTGATAGGTATGCCGGGAGACTGTTCTCGATCCATGTACGATACCGACTTAGTATCTGCAACATGAGTTTCCAAAAGCGGTGTGCTAGCTGAGGGACGAAGACGTTTCTGTCCCAACAGGTAGCCATCGCCGACCATACTGCGGCCGTCGAGGACATCACAAATGGGGCGATTTCAGCTGTTCGCGCCATCGTCATCGTCACCAACACGCTGATTTGAGATGCAGAGATGACTGACCTTTCTTCAAGGTAGACTCCGGTTCGAGCTTGCTCACAGACAAGGTGTCTTCGAGACGCGTCACGATATCCTTCCACCGCAGCTGGAAATACACAGGCAGCTGCCACCGCCGCTCGAACGACAGGAACGCAGGGTGCGTGACCATCACTCGAATAGCACGCATGGATGGCGCAAGGTACTGAAGAGAGCGGATAAACGCCTGTGTCGTTTCGTAGTTCTGCATTCGCGAGTCAGCCATTAGTCTCAGAACCTGGGGTCCTGTGCAAACAAACATACCCTGCGAAACTCATCTGGCCGCCCCGCAGCGAATAAGGTGTTCCCGAGTTCATCCATGAGAGCACGCGCAAGCTCGGCCCACACAACATTGGCAAAAATCTCGAACCCTTTTGCACTAGCCGCGTCATCGACCCCATCTGCCCGTTGCCCGATCCTCGCGCTGATGCGTTCCGCAATGTCCATAACACGTTTCACATCGCGTTCTACGAAGGAGAGTATGCCATTGTACAGAACAGCGAGTGGGTTGTCTGTCTCATCGAGCCGAGGCGCCGCTGCGAGTGCAGCATCGAAAGGGTTCGTGCGTGACGCAAAGGCAGTGAAAGGTTCGTAGGGGGTCCGCGCGGTGCCGGGGGCCGACGCGTTCTCATGTATCGGGAAAGGTGTTTGCGGGAGAGATAAGGTGTGTGAGGCGTGAAGCGCGCCAGGAAAGATGGCCTAGAAGTGGTGGGTGTGACAACATGGTCAATGAAGCACCGAGAGTGTTGTTATATCAGATACCTTCTTGACAAATTCGCGCAAGACATCGCGACGAAGCACGTCTTCTGCGTCACGCCAAAGTTGGAGCGCGTCGTATGTTCGCAAGCATTCGGTCAGATCGGCCATGCGTTTTGCCTTGTCGTCCTCAGGAAGCTTTCCAGTGCTAAGCGCAATCGCGGTGTCGGAGAAGAGACGATCAAGGTCCGATGAAAGTGTTGATTGGATGCGACTGATTCGCTGTGGGGATCGAACGGTCAAGCGGAGGAATTTGACCGAAAGGATAGCTCACAAACCCATTGGATCTCGTCAACAAAAGCAGTCCTCGTGACGGTTTGGGCTTTGGTGACGTGATATAGTAGATGTGTATATTCCGCTGCCACGCGAACGAGATGCTTTGCTCGGTTCCCTCGTGGCCTTAGCCAACTGGGTATAAATAAGTGGGCGGTCTGGACAGGGAGAACCGCACCGATCATCGCTGTCTTCATTCTGTCTGCCAAGAGACTTCAAGGGAAGGGTCCTGAGTTCAGAGGAAGATGGCTCTTCTGGCGACGCTATTAGAAGAAGCGATTCGAGGCGAGTCACGGACTCTGAGACCTTGAGGAGTAAATGCAGGTATGTCTACGAGGTGGTCATTAAAACGCAGCATGAATAGATAAAGTGGGCGAACCTTCTCATCGCGAAGGTCAGACCTTTTTTTAAGCTTGCCCTGGACAGCGTCTTGGACAAGAGAGAGTCGTTGTCGTGATTCCTATCAGGTCTTGTTGGCTAGGTAGTGCACGGCAAGACGATGGCGAAACGCACTAGAATTTGAGACTTGAGATCTCCCAATGGCAATTTCAGTCGTTCCAACCTCGTGCCTTCCCCTCTTAGGTCCGTACTAAGGCTTATGAATGCTTCGTAATCGTCGTTGATGAGCTGGACGAGCTCTTCTTTGAGGGTTGCGAGGTAATCTCGTAACTCGGTTCGCAACTCCGGTAGGGATGTACGTGAGCGAGAGAGGAGGAACTCCTCTACGTTGAATTGTGTCGCAGTGAGGAAGGGGTCGCCATGGGTGAGTGGGGTATAGAGAGGAAGTTCGTGAGCTCCAGTGTCAATAGAATGCCCGTGTGCCCATCCACGTGCCTCGAGTTCATCGGCGAGCCGCTCGAGCTCAAAAGGGTCATCAGAGGAACTCAATGTTGCATTTGGGCCGTGGAGGTCCATGAAAGAAGAGTGTACGGACGTGAACGACACGACCGAGGTGACTATCAAACTCGAGCGCCTTTTACAGTAATAACCGTGTTCATTCGCTCGATGGCAACACAACTGCGTCGAGTGCGGGTCTAAGGAAATTTGAATGATATACAAGAGTTCGTCGCGGGACGTTTACGACCAGAATTCTGAACTCAACCCGCGAATATTGTCCTGGCAGGAAAGACACTTTCCAGCAGCACTCGGATCCCCTCCGCAGAGAAAAAATCCATTGGCGTTACTGTAAGCTAGCGATTACTTCCTCGAATCTAGCTCGCAAGATAGTTTTGACTCTCTGAATTCCCAAGTGGCACAGCGATGTCGACAGGAACACAGGGGCTAGACTTCAGGACGATCACCTCATCGTGGTCACCCCAAAGTGGTTTAATCAAACCGTTCATCCCAACCCCTTCCAACAGCAAGAGAAACGCGCGTAATATATTGACGACGCACACACCCAAGGAACGGGTCGGAATGAACTCGGACGGTTACGCCCGAGCTGAAGGCGACCAAGGGTGTGGACACCAAATATTCTGAGTAGTTAACAACTGACCTATAACCACGGGGCGTATGCAGGTGAATCAGCTCGGAAAAGAACACAATGAGGTTCTTTGCACATCCACAGTCTTATAATTGTAAACACATACGTATCTTCCATGCAAGTTACAGCAAGGGACAAACAGTAGACATTCTCAAAGACGTACAGATCCAGGCCGGGTGATGATGCAAGCACATGGCGAAAATGTTCATACAGCATTTCATGAATACACGACGGCCCTCGGAGTAACGTACATGCGGTTAGTAGTAACAGCACCTATAACTTCCTCCTACGCCGGGTTTCAAGTTGACGGAGGAAATGGGAGCGCGCCCGAGGCGATCGCAGCGCAACGTATGCCCTTGCAACGTCCCGGTCAACCAAAAAGCAGCACGCCGCCTCGCCTAGTGCCTTCTCTGAAAGTCCCGTGTCTTGTTCGAGGGCAATGATTGCTCTCGTTAGCGGGTCGTCTGTGCTGGGCTTTGGTGGTTCCGGGCGTGGCATCGACACCAACCTAGATTTCATTGCGTCGATCATTTCGGTGAACGCACAGACCAATTCAGACATCTCCTGATCAAAGGACACGCGGCGTTTCTTCTGGCGTTGGCTCGCAGAAGTACATGCGTCCTTGGACCGCTTGCGATTGGAAGGTAGGGGCCCTGGGGTGGCCAGCTCGTCGTCCTGGATGAAATGGTTGTGTGAGATAGTAAGAGCGACACTGGGACTACTTACCTCGCTGCTGTTGTAATCACGTGGGTCGAGGGAATGGCGATCGCGCTCGAGCGCGGACGTCTGGCCGGGCTGGAAAGCGTTCTGGGTTGGGCGAACAGCGTTCCCTCCTGTTGCTCGGGGGCCAGCGTCGCTGACGAGATACGCCATGCTGTCATACAGTAAAAACCGCCTCCTGCCGAGTTTATTTGCACGTGGGTGTGTCTGTGAAATATGTGCGGGGGTTTGTTATTGGAGGGAGCGCGTACTCACCTTGAAGTATGCGTCCCATACGTCAGCTGGCGCTGTTACAATCTTTTCTTCGTCATTCCACCTGAAACCGGAAACCGCTTGAAGTTCCTGGACGGCATAGAATTCATTTTTGAACTGAATAAGCATGTGAGAGGCCCATACAGTTGGGTAGTTTGAGAGGGACGTACTCGTTGCCACTTATTCTTGATCGACTCGATGGTCTTCGCACCGCCTCCTGACTTCTTCTCGCTGTCGACCAGCGCGAGCTGACAGGCAGCCCAGGCAGCTGCTTTCGGCAGGTTGCCGTTCCAGTTACCTTTGACCTTTTCTTCGATCAATGTACGAACGAGTGTGGCCTCGTCGACGCGAGACCACTCTGCAGGGCCCACGTATGCCATTGTGAACGACAAGGTGATTGATATGTGTGGAGATAAGGTGTCGCAGGTGGTTCAGCGGTTGGTGGTTAGGAGTTGAGCATATGCACTTATCTCCTGTTCCTGGCATCAATGATGCTAGACAACCATTCTGCTTACCTACGACAGCAACGATTATCTAATTACTTGGGTCTCGGGTTGCCTCGGGTTGATGTCCATTTGACGCGTAATCCATTTATGGTTACTCCGGTGCCACCCGACCCGGTCACCTGACCTTGGTGGCATTCCCGGATCGCGTTTCTGAACGATACTGAATTCCCGTCACATTGCGAGCGATTGAGTCCTACGACCTGCAGCTCGGTCTCCTCCTTGGCGCAAAGTAGCCTGAGTCTTCGTCAACGGCGCCTTGAAAGCTTGATTTTATCAGCTTCAGGCAGGTCATCCAGGTCGTGTAAGTTAAAGACGGCGAGAGAGAACATGGGGTGTGGCTATGACTTCAAAGTATAGGGCTGTCCCTAATTTCTCTTAGTATGCCGCATTGTCGCTTGCTGGCCACCAGCCAAATGTGAGAATGCGTGGCGCTGATACCGGCAAAGGTACCGTCCGATGCGAATGTCTTCACACTGTCTTCACTGGCGGCCATCACGGCCCAGGAACGGTCCACCCTGCCAAAAGTGAGAAACGACTCTAGTCATTTCTCTCCTCCTTCCCTGTCCACTGTCCACTATATTTCGTTTTTGGGACGAAGGGTGTTCGCAGAGATAGAGCAGACATCATGATTTTTGTCGCTCTGTGGGACCTCATTACCCCGAGATGATCCATTGTCTTTCTGCAACCTGTGGTCGGATTCTTGGCGCTGTACAGCCCCCAAGGTACGTTCGGGAGCAGTGACCACGACTGGATCTCCATTTGAAGTCGCATGCTACCCATATATTTCTCCCACCCTGGTGAAAGAGGTCGCACCCCGAACTGTCGCTCCCTCTTTCGCCCTCGGACACACTCTAATGAAGTTCCACCATCTCATCGCAATTACGACGGTTGCTTTGGTCGCACAAGCCACCGCAAACCAGCACACTTTCGACGTCCTTGAACCAGTTCTGACACCCGATCTCACGGACATAATTCAAGGGATCGTAGACACACACCAGATACCTGGATTGGCATTGGCAATCGTCCGTAAAAATGGCCACTCGGAATTTGGCACCTGGGGAAAGAAATCCGAAGATGGTTCTAGGGTAACTGAAGACGTATGTTAATTGCCCCGTATATCCTCTTACAAGCATGAAGCGTGTCGTTTTGTAGACGTTGTTCAACATCGGCTCCTGCTCAAAGGCTTTCGTCGCTGCTTCACTAGGGATATTGATCGAAGAATTTGCACAAGGGCGAAATTCTACGCCGCTCCCGATCGGCTTATCTACACTAAGCTGGCAGACGAAATTGGTGGACATCCTTCCTGGGGATTGGGAACTGTCTGATCCATGGGCAAGCAAAAAGGCAAATCTGATCGATATTTTGACGCATGTATCCGGTTTAGCAAGGTGCATTCGTTTTCACTGGCTGCCAACCTGGATTCGGGCTCAAATTAACCACAGGCACGACTTAGCCTACAAGCGACCTCACAGCGCATTGGACACTATCCGACATCTCAGAAATATACGCCCTTCGCACGAGCTTCGTGAGAAGTTCTCGTATAACAATCAGGTCCGCTTGTTTGTCTATATTCCCTTGGTCAGCCCTAAGGCAATTGGGCACTGCAGATGTACACGGTCGGCGCACATGTCATCACAGCATTATCAGGCGTACCATTTACAGAGTTCGTCAAAGACCGTATTCTCAAGCCCTTAAGAATGACTCAATCCACATACTCGATCGATGAGGCCGTCCAATCTGGTAAGGTGACTGAGACGTGGACTTCCTTTGGACGACGCATTCCTCCATGGATGGACGGACTCGAACCTGAGCTCACGGCTGGTCCCGGCGGCCTAATATCCAATGTCAAAGAGTTGGTACGTCCCGTCCGAGTCCAGGTCATTGGTGTCAAGGCTGATTACCGTGAAACTTGAAGGCGTCATGGGTGAAATTATATCTGAACAATGGGGTAAATTTAGACACCAACGCAACCGTCGTCCCACTTCAAACCCTTGAGACAATTACCTCTGCTCATAGTATCGCCTACGGGACTCCAACAAGGCTGTCAGACACTATCATGGGCTACGGGCTAGGATGGGCTAGATTCTCCCTAGCTGGACACGATGTACGTGTCACTTGTTCGTTCATATTTCTTTGAGACCAAACGCACGAATATAGATGATATACCATAACGGTGGTGCGCCCGGGGTGTCGGCAGATATCACTATTCCCGTCTTTGATGGCGTTGGCGTCGCTTCGCTCGCAAACGCCGACGAAAAGCAATCCGCGTTGCATGATATCAACGTCGCCGTACTAAGAAAGTTGGCCAGCCAAACCAATGAATCGATCCCTGATGACCTATTGATATACCCCTGGGCCCGATTCGTGACCCCGGGTCCACGACGTGCTCACGAGGAAGACCCGTCAACGACCCACGAACTTCCTCGCCTCGACCTGACCGGCACGTACGACGACGATGGCTACGGGACCCTTACGTTATGCGATGTGTCGAGCCTTTCGGACAAATGCCGGCCCGTGTTGAACAATTTTCGTCGAGCGGATGAGTCGTCGATGGGAGATCCGAATGGACTGTTCGGTTCCTTGCCATCCGCCTTGACGAACCACGCCCGCTTCAGTCCCACCAACACCATCGGGCAGTATATCGTCGACTTTGGGTCGCTCTATCCGACGGGGTACGGGAGGAACACAACGCCTTTTGCGCATTGGATCACCCGCGCTACCGCCGATTTCGTTGTGGAAGATGGGATCGTTAAAGGGTTTGGACTTAGTGGGTATGGGTCGGAGGATAATTCTGATGTGTGGTTCAGCAAGCGTGTGTGACTCGGGTGGGTGTGTCTTTGATGTCTGAAGTCCCTGCGATCTACTGTATGAACACACAAAAGCTTCTTGACTTTCAATGCCACCATAGCGCATCTTCGGGTGCTGACGATTCATAGTTCTGCATATCCAGCCAGACGGAGAGTATACTGTAGCTCATGCACAATAAACATTTTCTCTAGCCTCAACAACACATTCGCAAGTACTTCAGATTTTACATAATGGTAGACCAATGCATTTCGCGGGCCAGTGGCGCTTCAAATGGGAGCCTGTCACCCTCAGGAGCCCTAAACGAAAGATCCCATTCCACAGCCCAATCGCAATGGTCCCATGACACCATATTAGCCATTTATTGTGCATTATGACACCCTGACGATGCAGAATTCCGTGGGACAAACGAGATCTGTCAGATCTTGGGTGAAGATGCGTGCAAATCACCACCACTCAAGCCACCACTCTGCTTTTTGACCTCTCTACAGACATCATGATGTATTCCCATTGATCCTCAAATTTTTTGTATGATCCTATAATTACATCCTAGTATACATACAATAATTTATTGAGTGGAAAGGATATCAGGAAGGTGGTCATTGACTGTCATCAAGATTTGCACGCAACAGGGAATAGGTGCGGGAGCTATCGTACCGGAAAGGGACCGTTCGGCGCGAAATTCATTTTCTTCACTGGGAGCGGACCGCCCTCAGGCTGCCAAAAGAGGAAAACGCAAGGGAAAACGACTCAAACGACTCTGGACGTTCCTCTCTTTCCCTATCCGCCGTATTTCGTTTTGGGGTCGAGGTGTCTTCACAGAGATGGAGCAGACATCTTTGCCACTCTGTGGGACCTCATTACCCCACCCGGGGTGATCCATTATCTCTCTGCGACCTGTGGTCGGATTCTTGACGCTGTACAGCCCCCAAGGTACGTTCGGGAGCAGTAAGCACGACTGGATCTTCTTTTGCAGTCGCATGCTACATACATATTTCTCCCACCCTGGTGAAAGAGGTCGCACCCCGCACTGTCGCTCCTTCTTTCGCCCCCGGACACACTCTAATGAAGTTCCACCATCTCATCGCAGCTGCGACGGTCGCTTTGATCGCACAAGCCACCGCAAACCAGCACACCTTCGACGTCCTTGAACCTGTTCTGACACCCGATTTCACGGACATAATCCAAGAAATCGTAGACACACACCAGATACCTGGATTGGCATTGGCAATTGTCCGTAAAAATGGCCACTCGGAATTTGGCACCTGGGGAAAGAAATCCGAAGATGGTTCTAGGGTGACTGAAGACGTATGTTCAACACTCCGTATATCCTACAAGCATGAAGCATGTCGTTTTGTAGACGTTGTTCAACATCGGCTCCTGCTCAAAGGCTTTCGTCGCTGCTTCACTAGGGATATTGATCGAAGAATTTGCACAAGGGCGAAATACTACGCCGCTCCCGACTGGCTTATCTTCACTAAGCTGGCAGACAAAATTGGCGGACATCCTTCCTGGAGACTGGGAACTATCTGATCCATGGGCAAGCAAGAAGGCAAATCTGATCGATATCTTGACGCATGTATCCGGTTTACCAAGGTGCATTCGTTTTCACTGGGTGGGTTCAAAGAACTCAAACAACCACAGGCATGATTTAGCATACAAGGGAAATCACAGCACATTGAACGTCACCCGAAATCTCAGAAATTTACGCCCTTCACACGAGCTCCGTGAGAAGTTTTCGTATAACAATCAGGTCCGCTTCTCTATCTATATTCCCTTGGTCGACCCTAACCCAATTGGGCAGATGTACATGGTTGGCGCACATGTCATCACAGCATTATCAGGCATACAATTTACGGAGTTTGTCAAAGACCGTATTCTCAGGCCCCTAAAAATGACAGAATCCACATACTCGATCGACGGGGCCGTCCAATCTGGTAAGATGAGTGAGACGTGGACTTCCTTTGGACGACGCATTCCCCCATGGATGGAAGGACTCGAAACTGAGCCGATGGCTGGTCCCGGCGGCCTAATATCCAATGTCAACGAGTTGGTATGTCCTGTCCGAGTCTAGGTCATTGGTGTCAAGGCTGACTACCGTGAATCCCGGAGGCGTCATGGGTGAAATTGTTTCTGAACAATGGAGTAGATTTAGACACCAACGCGACCATCATCCCACTTCGGACCTTTGAGACAATTACCTCTGCTCATAGTATCGTCGACGGGATTCCAATGGGGCCGTCAGACACTATCATTGGCTACGGGCTAGGATGGATGAGATTATCCGTGGCTGGACACGATGTACGTGTGTCCACTTGCTCGTTCATATTTTTTTGAGACGAAACGCATGAATATAGTTGATATCCCATGGCGGTGCTACGTCCGGGGTGTCGGCGGATATCGTCATTCCCGTCTTTGATGGCGTTGGCGTCGTTTCGCTCGCAAACGCCGACGGAAAGCACCTCGCGTTGCATGATATCAACCTCGCCGTACTAAGAAAGTTGGCCAGCCATACCAATGTATCGATCCCTGATGACCTGTCGGCACAGGCCTCGACCCGATTCCTGTCCGCGACTTGGGGTCCACGAAGTGCTCGCGAGGAAGGTCCGTCGGCAACCCACGAGGTTCCTCGCCACGACCTGACCGGCACGTACGACGACGACGGCTACGGGACTTTCATACTGTGCGACGCGTCGAGCCTGTCGGACGAATGCCGGTCCCTGTTGGACGATTTCCGTCTCGTAGACGAGCCGTCAATGGGAGACCTTAATGGATTGTTCGGTTCCTTGTCATCCGCACACGCCCGGTTCAATCCCACCAACACCGCCGGGCGGTATCTCGTGGACTTTGGGTCGCTCTATCCGACGGGGTACGGGAGGAATACAACGCCTTTTGCGCACTGGATGGGTAGTGCTGCCGCCGACTTTGTTGTGGAAGATGGGATCGTTAAAGGGTTTGGACTTGGTGAGATAGGCGAGAGGGAGGGGTATGAGTCGGTGGAGGAGGATTCTGATGTGTGGTTCAGCAAGCGTGTGTGACTCGGGTGGGTGTGTCTTTGATATGTGAAGTCCCGTGCCATCTATGAACACAAAAGCTGGCAAGCATGCAGGCATTTCGTGCCTTTTTGGTCCTATGTGGCTGCCAAGCTTCAAATGGGAGTTTGAATCCCGTCACCTTGTTGCCCTCAACGAAAGATCTCCCGATCGCAGCGGTCCCATGACACCAAACTAGCCATGAATAGTCTTTGTTGTGCATTATGACACCCTGACGATACAGAATTCCGTGGGACAAACGAGATCTGTCAGATCTTGGGTGAAGATGCGTATAAATCACCACTACTCCGTTTTTTTGACCTCTCTACAGACATGTATTCCTATCGATCCTCTTTTTTTTGTATAAATTACATACCCTAGTGTACATACAATAATATTCTGAGTGGAAATGATATCAGGAAGGAAGGTGGTGATCGACTGACATCTTCAAAATTTGCACGCAACAGGGAATTTGCCTATTAGGTACATTACCGAAAAAAAGACCGTCCGGCGCGAATTTCTTTTTCTTCACTTGAGGCCACGGGAGCGGATCGGTGGCCGCCCTTTCAAAAAAGAGAGAAACGACTCTTGAGCCGTTCCTCTCTTTCCCTATCCGCGTTTTGCGGTCGAGGTGTGTTCACAGAAATGGTGCAGACATTTTTGTCGCTCCGTGGGACCTCATTACCCCACCCGGGGTGATCCATTATCTCTCTGCGACCTGTGGTCGGATTCTTGGCGCTGGACAGCCCAAGGTACGCTCGGGAGCAGTGACCACGACTGGATCTCCTTTCGCAGTCGCATGCTACCTATATATTTCACACACCCTGGTGAAAGAGGTCGCACCCTGAACTGTCACTCCCTCTTTCGCCCCAGGACACACTCTAATGAAGATCCACCATCTCGTCGCAATTACGACGGTTACTTTGGTCGCACAGGCCACTGCAAACCAGCACACCTTCGACATCCTTGAACCAGTTCTGACACCCGATCTCACAGACATAATTCAAGGGATCGTAGACACACACCAGATACCTGGATTGGCATTGGCAATCGTCCGTAAAAATGGCCACTCGGAATTTGGCACCTGGGGAAAGAAGTCCGAAGATGGTTCTAGGGTGACTGAAGACGTATGTTACTTACCTCGTATATCCTCCTACAAGCACGAAGCATGTCGATTTGTAGACGTTGTTCAACATCGGCTCCTGCTCAAAGGCTTTCGTTGCTGCTTCACTAGGGATATTGATCGAAGAATTTGCACAAGGGCGGAATACTACACCGCTCCCGACCGGCTTATCTACACTAAGCTGGCAGACGAAATTGGCGGACATCCTCCCTGGGGATTGGGAATTGTCTGATCCATGGGCAAGCAAAAAGGCAAATCTGATCGATATTTTGACGCACGTATCCGGTTTAGCAAGGTGCGTTCATTTTCACTGGCTACCAGGCTAGATTCAAAGTGTGCTCAAAATATGATCAGCCACGATTTTTCTTACAAGCGAAATCACGGCACATTAAACGTCACCCGAAATCTCAGAAATTTACGCCCTTCGCACGAGCTCCGTGAGAAGTTTTTGTATAACAATCAGGTCTGCTTCTCTATCTATTTTCCCTCGGTCAGCATTAAGACAATTGGGCAGATGTACATGGTTGGCGCACATGTCATCACAGCATTATCAGGCAAACAATTCTCGGAGTTCGTTAAAGACCGTATTCTCCAGCCCTTGAGAATGTCGCAATCCACATACTCGATCGACAAGGCCGTCCGATCTGGTAATGTGAGTGAGACGTGGACTCCCTTTGGACGACGCATTCCCCCATGGATGGAAGGACTCGAAACTGAGCTGATGGCTGGTCCCGGTGGCCTAATATCCAATGTCAGAGAGCTGGTAAGTCCTGTCCGAGTCTAGGTCAATTGGTGTAGGCTGATTACTGTGAAATTCGGAGGCGTCATGGGTGAAATTGTTTCTGAACAATGGGGTAGATTTAGACACCAACGCGACCATCATTCCACTTCGAACCTTTGAGACAATTACCTCTGCTCATAGTATCGTCGCCGGGACTCCAACAAAGCTGTCAGACACTGTCATTGGCTACGGGCTAGGATGGGCTAGATTCTCCCTAGCTGGACACGATGTACGTGTACACTTGTTCGTTCATATTTCTTTGAGACCAAACGCATGAATATAGATGATATATCATAACGGTGGTGCGCCCGGGGTGTCGGCAGATATCACTATTCCTGTCTTTGATGGCGTTGGCGTCGTTTCGCTCGCAAATGCCGACGAAAAGCAACCCGCATTGCATGATATCAACCTCGCCGTACTAAGAAAGTTGGCCAGCCATACCAATGTATCGATCCCTGATGACCTGTCGGCACAGGCCTCGACCCGATTCCTGTCCGCGACCTGGGGTCCACGACGTGCTCGCGAGGAAGGTCCATCGGCAACCCACGAGGTTCCTCGCCTCGACCTGACCGGCGCGTACGACGACGACGGCTACGGGACCTTCATATTGTGCGACGCGTCGAGCTTGTCAGACGAATGCCGGTCCGTGTTGGACGATTTCCGTCTCGCGGACGAGCCGTCAATGGGAGACCTGAAGGGACTGTTCGGTTCCTTGCCATCCACATTTACTAAGGGCCACGCCCGGTTCAATCCCACCAACACCACCGGGCGGTATCTTGTGGACTTTGGGTCGCTTTATCCGACGGGGTACGGGAGGAACACAACGCCTTTTGCGCACTGGATGGGCAGTGCTACCGCCGACTTTGTTGTGGAAGATGGGATCGTTAAAGGGTTTGGACTTGGTGAGATAGGCGAGAGGGGGGGGTACGGGTCGGTGGAGGAGGATTCTGATGTGTGGTTCGGTAAGCGTGTGTGATTAGGTATAGGTTGGATGATGTGTGAAGTTCATGCGATCTAATCTATGAACGCAAGAGTTACTTGACAATCCATATCACCATAGCGCATCTTCGGGTACTGAATTTATATTTCTGCACAAACATATCCAGACGGAGAGTGCGTACGAAGACTAATCGCGCCCGGTCACTGTCGGAATCGAACAGGCCCTTTTTTTTGAAGCTACTTTTAGAATATGTTTTCTATTAAATTAGAAATGGTAATTGCCTTACAGGACTCTACGACGACCGTATTATCTTCTTCTTTGTGTTCAGTTAGATAGTACATTAGTTACTGGTCTACTTCCGATATCCCATAAGTTTCTCTTTCCTCCGAAGTCAGTAGCAGAGCCAATGCAGATATCCATGTGTTGCAAAGTTTTTCTCTA
This sequence comes from Lactarius deliciosus, assembly GCA_021525775.1. Lineage (NCBI taxonomy): Eukaryota > Fungi > Basidiomycota > Agaricomycetes > Russulales > Russulaceae > Lactarius > Lactarius deliciosus. The sequence continues at coordinate 121,665 of JAKELK010000184.1, forward strand.
CTGCCTCCTTGGGCCTGCAGCCTACGAAGATCAGGGAGCAGCTTCATGAGTTCCTCCCTCGAAGTTGGATCTCGACAAAAAACCGAACATTCCGTATCCTTTCGATCCCTACCGAGTGCTGTTGTAACGTCGTGTATCCCCTGCCTGCACAGTCTTACAACACGAAGGCTGGCCTCTGCTTCTGCGTAGAACCTTCTATGAGAAATGATGTTGTCCTAAGCACGAAACCATGGCTCGAATGATCAGTGTACATTGAAAAGTCCTACAAGCGTACCTGAGAAAATGTAGCAGGGTCGATGAGGGAGCGCAACTTGGCAGTTTGATCGATGAGCGCTCGCAATACTATCACTTGTTGTGGTTTGAGAAAAAGACAAAAGCAAAAGCAAAAAGTCGAAAAAGAGGCGGGACTTACGACGCACCCACACCAAAAGGTCGCCCACGACGTAGTCAGCCAGACCCGCGAACATGGAATCGCGTAGCTCTACCGGCAGCGCGGAATAGCCCCGTGCGAAATCAGACATGCCGTCTAGCTCGAACAGCCCGAACCGCACGCCGGCGCGTCCGGCGCTGGTGGCGTATAGGTTCGCGCGAGCTAGGTGCACGACGAAGGACCTGCCGAGTCGCTCGTACGCCATCGTTGTCTCGCGCATGGACAGGACATGGCGCGCCGGAGGGAGGATCTCATGGGGATCGGTACGTGCGAGTTCGGCGAGGCGACGCAGGTATTCGATCTTGTGCGTGTAGTCACGCGGAAGCCTTTCACCACCACGGCCACCACCTTTCATTTGAGTGCTCGAGATCTTTGTGTTTCAAAATGGCGCGAAACGAATGCTCACCCGGTCTTGCGTTCCACAAAGGTGCCCTCCCACAGCACATTCAGCACTTTCAAGGCGCACGAACGAAGGCAATGGTTGACGTGCAGGATAGTGCCTATAGCATCCCAGCTTCGCGTCAACTCGGGAGCGAGAAGAATGTCGGTGAGGTATTGTCCCAGTGCAAGGCTGACGATCTCTTGCAAGATCTCCGTAGGAAATCGACCAACAGTGAAGGCAAGCGATGAGTGAGGGACAGACGTCAGAGGTGGACTTGCTCGCATTATGGGGGGAGTGTTGGGTAACTGTCGAGGTGCCGTGGCATAACTTGGGGGAGGTGGCCCAGGACAACAAAGAGTGGCGTATGCCGTATCGGCCCGGGCACTGTGGCACTACAAGTAGCACGTGATGCGCAATCTGCCCAAAAAACAACGATTCCGGGGATGGGGGATGGCAGCGTTCAAGCTCAAGGGTGGCAGAACCAGGTTCTTCCCGAACAGGGATAGGATAGTGGGGTACGACATCTCACTGCATTTTTTAAGATAATAGATAAACAAGTCGCGCTTGACCAGTGCCTTGATCAAGACTTGACTTGAAGTTGACCACCAAGTTGGCCACAATCCAGGTCTTAGATCCAAGCTTTTACGACAATCCATATACCAGTACCGAGACACTGTATGCAAAAGATACATGTTATTGTTATTTCGAGTCTAAGACAACACAACTTCAATTTGGATTTTGTTACTGTAAAGAAATTGAGATAAAAAGGAAAGGAAAGTAGCGGATCAGAGACGAAGAGTCTAGAATACCTCTTCTCGAGGGCCCTCTTCCAATCGCTGGGAAAACGCGGAACTGAAACTCAAGCCAGCCCAGCTCGGAGTGCGTGAGGCGTACAGAGCGTCTGGGGGTTCGATCCAGCTGTGGAACTCTGAACTGTCGCTAGCGTAGCCGGGATCCGAAAGCGTCTCAAAATCGCTGGGTGGTGAGAGGCTTGCCGCCGAATCAAAGAGCGACGCGTTTGCCAGTTCGCGCGTGGGCTCAGCCGCGGCGACTGCAGACGACGCAGAAAAGTCGAGCGTCGGCAGCACAAACGAATACGCGGGGTCGATCGGCGAGCTCGAGTTGAGCTCCGCAAGGCCAGGGTAGTCTGGCGCGGAGCCAACGTCCGACATCGCGGCGTCCAGCTCTTCGTCTCCAATCTCGTCGGCGCGTTCTTCCTCGAGAATGCACCAGCCCGTCGCCGCCTCTCCGAGGATGCCACGCACCGCGTGCGCGGACCAACCCGAAAAGTGGACTCGCAGCACACCCGCACCGCGGACACCGCCAAAGGCTTCGCACGTCGCGCCCTTGTCCCACACTTGCGCGGCGTCTAGCTGCTCGAAGAGGGCCTTCACGCGGGAGGCATGACGCTCAGAGTCGACGTGGAGTGCTGAGAGCTCCATCAACGGGATGAGCGGGTGGCGGTCTAACGTGTGTGACAGCGGCACGCGAGCCGTCGGCGTCGGCGCGAGGGGGATGAGGAGCGTCGTCGACACGTCCGGGACACGAGGGGGGACAAAGTACTTGTCGAAATCGGTTGCGGCTGCAGACTCGTCATCGCCGCGACGGGTGGCAGCGGGGTGGAACTCGACCTTGGCTGGGCGGACAAGAGATTCCAGACGGGAGCGCTTCTTGGACTTCTTCTCGGCCTTGAAGGCACGCACGGAGTCGTCTTTCGTCCTCGTGTCCAGGCCGGCTTCTAGGAGTGCGCGACTTGCCACAGGGATATTGTGGATCTTGTCGGCGATATTCTGAAAGATTGGACGTCCTGTGGTAAAGTTGCGCGCGGTGCCGAGACCGACTTGGGTAATGCCACGCGGCACTGTGGGCGGACGGGGTAGACGTGGAGACCCCATGCGCATGGATAGAGCATGACGGACGGGTAAGGACAAGTTGTTCTCGATGGTAGGGATCCTCGAAGCCACCGAGTGTATAGAGCGCGGCGCGCGGCCAGGGACCAGGTGTGTACCTGGAGTTGTAAGATGACCCACGAAGGCATTGAAAATTGTCTTGGTTCTATGAAGGGCACGAGAGGTAAAGGAAGATGCCTGTGGAGGACGAGGAACAAAGGGTTGAGTGTGGAGACCGCGAGCGGAGGATACATTAGGGGGATTATGTATCACTCGAAATGCTTGTCGCGTCGCCGACGACAAGAGTCCCGACGATGCTAATGGCATCGTGGGGATGGACTATTTCTTGATACTCAGAGTGTAAGACGATGTTGTAGCAAGCTACGAATTCAAGTACAAGTACAGTACACACGACACGAGTACGCTCGGCACCTCATCGGCAATAGCCGAAAATCGCTGACTCAATTCGTTGACACACTCACTTCTTGCCAAAGATCTGCGCAAAGGTCGTTCCTTGGTGTCTAGGAAAGATGTCTTAGGATCAGTGTCATCACTACTTTGATTTTGGCTTACCCGATATTAGCCCTGCCAGGGTCGTTGAAGAGTCTGAGATAGATTCTTAGTACAACCAAAGACACGCCATAGATGAGTTTCTTACATGTAGCCCCTATCCCCCGGAACTCCAAGCGTATCTTTCAGGAACGTGAAAAGGGCATTGCTGTATGTTTCGGTACTCTCAGGCGTGATGTTGTCCAAGCTTATCTGGTTGCTGCATGTTATTCCTCTTCATTTGAGGCGCTCGACCGAGACGTACCACTGTGAGCTGGAACGCGGGATCAAAGGTCCCGCCGAACGTGAGAAACTCGTTGTACCGGTAAGTAATCGAGATGTATTTCTCCGGCTTGTTCAAAAGATCGGCACCGAGCTGCGATGTGTGATAAGTTGAATTCACTGGTAGAATAGGGGCAACGAACTTTGGACAGATTAAGAACAAACTCCTTAGGGTTGGAGAGCTACAGAACCTCAGTAAGTAGCTATACTGCACAGTGGTAATTTGCACACCTTGACATTTGTCTCAACAGTGAGAGTTGGCATGATTACTTGATTACTGGGTGAACCGATGAGTGGAGACTGAGAAGCGATTGCTTCCGTCCTATTTATCTCAAGTCAAGCGTGTGAAATGAGACTGTTAAGGTAGGGGTAGGGACGCCAAAACCATCGATTCTAATCAGTCGCTTCACGCCACGGCACCATCGTGACGATCATAGGAACCAACAAGGGCAGCTGCTAAATTTCGATAGTAAGTCATGAGGTACAATGGCTAGGCAAGCAAATAGGGTCTTCCGAGCCAGCTCAGCGCTCAACACTGTCGCTCTGTTCATCTCCTTGTGATTCAGGTTCGCTCGCTGCAGCATCCTCTGCCCTCGACCACACAACAGCGGCGCGTTTCCGCCGCTTACCTCGTGAGGCCCATTTGCCTACCACCTACTGTCGGCTCGTCCACACCGTCTCCAATGATAACGACGACACTCAGACTTGACTTTGCCCTCGTACGGTAGCTTATATCCTCGTCCCTCGTCATCCGGCACGAGTTCATCTTGCACGTCCACAGTTCCAGTGAGGACTTCTGTCCGAATCTCTTCCGCAGAAAAGGGGAGGATCTCGGGCAGGGATGCCGCTAGCGTACAAAGGTGGGGAATGGCCGCCCCGAGAGCACTCAGATGGAGGGACTTATATCTAAAAGGGAGGATGTCAGCCCATCCAGCGCGGGGGATAAACGAGAGCAAGCGCGAATAAAGCACCCGTCTTTCAGAACTACGTCCTTACAGCGCCTAAGATAAGCGCCCAGATTCGTTTTGCGCGTGATGGTGATGTAGTTTTTCCCTTCATGATGCGCGGAACGTGGGCCCGTCGCCGAGACACCAGCGGGGACAGTGGGAAAAGGTCGTGGAGGTTCGAGCTTGTTAACTCGATGGCTTTGCGTCACGGGAGTTCGTACGGGACCCAGCGACCTCTCTTTACCCTTTCGTTTGTCTCGCCCCGCGTTGGAACGATCCATGGTAGTGGCACGACAGAGGTATTTGTGTTTGTTTGTAAGGTTTGATCTGAACGCCACGTGGTGAACGCAGATACACGGGCCGGGAAAAAAAGAGAGCCAGCTGGCAGCTTACCAAGTTCGGAATCAAATCTTTCATCTGGATTGTC